>JAPKLW010004460.1:0-27135 GCA_026898455.1 Plectranthus barbatus
GTGCATACAAAAGTAAAGAATATCATTAAGATGATGAAGTTCTTATAACTTCACTTTTTTGTGTGTGTGTGGGGGGGGGGGAATTTAAGCAAGATAGAAAATTAAAGCAAAAAAATACTATAATTCTCAAAAATTTAGTGCGGGAAAAAATCTAAAAATGAAAAGAGATTCAATGTTTTTTTTAGAATGTATTGTTGTGAAATTTTAGTTAATGTTTTTCCAGAAAATGGGATGTATAAACATATTCACCTAAGTAAACAAATTAACATAGAATACACAAAAATAGATCCATCTCAATCACTTCAACTCTACACATAGCCATACTAAATAATATCATTGAAGCTCTTTGGCATAAAAGTAGCAATACCTCTAAAGCAGACATGGCTGTAAATAGATTGAAATTATCACTCATTACAAAGACTTGTGGAATCAAAAGTAAAAAATATCTATAAGATGATGAAGTTCTTAAGACTTCTCTTTTTTTTTTGTGTGTGTGTGCGGGGTGGGGTGCGATTTAAGCATGATAAGGAGAAAATTAAAGCAACAACAAATACTATAAATCCCCAAAGTTGAGTATGGGAAAAAACCTAAAAAGGAAAAGAGGTTCAATGTTTTAACATATTCACCTAAGTAAATAAATTAACATAGAATACGCAAAAATAGATCTCAATCACTTCAACTATATACCTAATCACACTAAATAATATCATCTAAGTTTTTTTGTCATAGAAGTAGCAGTACTTCTAAACAGACATGACCACAAATAAATTGAAATTATCACCACTAATGAGCTCATCATTACAAAGATCTGTGAATACAAAAGTAAATAATATCATTAAAATTATGTTCTTATAAATTCTCCTTTTTTTAAAAAAAATTATAGTTTATTGCTTATTCTTTATTGTTTATAATGATTTATTAAATTCATTTCTTTAATAGGTATGGGCAAGAAAGGCAAGTGCAATGATTTATTCACTTTATCAATATTATGTATTTATGGTTTGACAATGTGTTCACTGAGTACAATGTACTCAGGCTTATATTTTATTTTTAAATGTGCATGTTGAACAATGAAAGAGAATGGTGGTATGTTGAGCAATCTTTGACATTCAAAATTTATGTGTCGCACGTGGTGCATGTCTTCATATATGTATTCCAGCTACGCTATATTTGCAACACTACTTTGAGCCCCATTCCCAATTATTATTGATCAACCTCAATTTGCCATACTTTGGTTATTCGGGAGGGAAGAAGGTGCATGACATAAGATTTTTCTCATTATTAGAAAGATATAGCATTATTGTTATTGTTAAATCATTAAAATATTACTTTTATATATTTAGTTATATTATATTTATTACTAATTTTAGATAAAGAACTTGCTCACGAGTTCATTAGTCGAATATTATGATACTCAAGTTTGGTTCATTTAACAAATGAGCTCGAACGAATTTTTATCTAGTCAAGATCCGAGTAGTTCATGAACATTTTGTTCATTTACACCCCTAGTCACTATAGAATTATCAAGAACATTCAAGACTAATCATAATTATTTTTATCTTAAATGTTCACTATATACATTTTTCATCATATATATATTTTTGAATACGTTATTCTATGATTTTCTAGATTATTCTACATATATAAATAACGACTTAAATTTTAGAATCCTTTTATTCTTGATAAATCAAGACTATTTTGTTATGAGAATGGGAGGGAGATCAAGCGGGAGCTGGGAATGATAGGTTGTGTGGAAGGAACTTGGTGGAAGAGAGAACTAATGGGAAAGAAGAACAGAAGAGAGAGAAAGGAAAAATGTCGGCAGCATATGTTGAGGACTTGAAATAGATACAGCTGGGCCAAATTTTATTTTTATTGTTTTAACCCATATTATTTGGGTTTTCTAGTTTGGTTATTACTTTGGCCCATGTTTTGGCCTTTTCTTCATATTTTTCGTTGGTTTATATATATAACCTAAACATATGAAATAGAAGGCAAAAAAAATTATTAGCCAACTTCTTCCCCAATTCTTCTTCTATCTTTTTCTTATTCTTTCTCTTCCCTTCTCAATTATTCTTTTGTCTACATCAATACAAATTATAGAAAATATACAAAAGGCATTACAAGTGGTAATCAGAGCCATCGTTCCTTGGCGATATGGCTGATGGCACAAGGTTTAAGGATCTGCAAGAAGCACAAAAGCGTTTAGAAACTGAAAATTACAAAAGAGAAGCAGCAGACAAGAGAATGGAGGAACAACTACTGAGATCAAATGCTGAAATGAAGAGTTCACAAGCTGAGATGAGGGAGCATTTTCAGAGCATGTTTGAGCAACTTACTGCTGCTATTACCACTTTACAATCGCAAAATGGAGGCAGTGCAAAAGGAAAAGGTGCGGCAGAGGGAGAGTCTATTTTGGGTGAACCTCCTTTCCAGGCTAAGATTGACGGAGATTCTCATAAGGTATATGATATCTATAAGTCCAAATCATGGATGGATTCAAATACTCGTAATACTTCTAATTCATTACCTAGGGTAGAGTTTCCCAGATTCGATGGGTCTCGGCCACGGGCTTGGATTATAAAGTGTAAAGGATATTTTAAAATGGTGCAAAACATACCTGATGATGAGAAGATAACTTTTGCATCGATGCATTTTGATGGGCGAGCAGCTCAATGGTACCATTCTTTTTCTGCTGAAAATTGTCAAGTGTCTTGGCCAGATTTTTTAGAGATTTTATCAGCACGGTTTGAAGAACTTAGATCAGCACAGATTGTTGATAATTTTAACAAGTTTAGACTTACTGGGAGCTATGTTGATCAATTTGAAGAACTGCGTGACTGCATGAGAATGATTTATGGCTCGGTCTTATCAGAAGATTATTTCATGTCCAATTTATTCTTATTTAGCACAAACTTTAATTTTAGCATTTGAGCATAACACTCTCTCTCTATATATATATATATATATGTATATATATATATATATATATATGTGTGTGTGTGTGTATGGAGTGAATCACATACTAAAAAATTTATTATAATTAATCCCTAAGACACGGAAAAACCCGACAACCAAAAATCCTAAGAGAAGAGTAGGATGGAGGGGTGTGGAAGAGGAGTTCGTATGGGGATTTATTTTGCAGGAGAGTGATAGGAACCCTATTAATGATATGAACGGCTGAGCTAAAAGCATCTACCCAGAGGTGTAATGGTGAGGGCGAATGAAATAGAAGTGAAAGTCCCATTTCGGTTATATGGCGATGTTTGCGTTCAGCGCGACCGTTTTGAGAAGGAGTATAAGGACATGACATAAGGTGTTGAATTCCAGATTTTGCAAAGTGTGATTTAAGGCGAGAGTTAGTAAATTCAGTACCACCATCACTTTGAAATTTCTTAATTTTACGTGAGAATCGAGTTTCAACAAACATGTGAAAATTTAGAAATACATCGTAAAAATCAGATTTTGCATGCAAAGGATAGAACCATGTAAAACGAGAAAAGTTATCAATAAAAATAGCATAATACCAAAAACCAGTGGTAGAAGTCACAGGGGAAGGTCCCCAGAGATCACAATGTATAAGATCTAATACATTTGAAGCACGGTTTTCAGAAATCAAAAAAGGTAAATGAGAATTCTTTGCTAACTGACAAGATGTTCATAATGTAGACTACAGAAGTGAAAAAGAAGTTATTAACCTAATTTTACTTAAGAGATCTATGACCTTTGAAGATGAGTGACCTAGACGAGAGTACCAAGTCTCGAAGGATGCATGAGGTGGACGAGTTTGAGCAATAGCAGTGAGGGCTAAAATAGGTTGAAGAAGCACATAAAGTCCATGTCTACGCACGCCACTGCCGATGATTCGTCCGGTATCCCGAGTCCAAATTTGGAACTGTAAATCAGTAAACAAAACGTCAACAGGGTAATCATGAGTTAGTTTGCTGATGGATAAAAGGTTCTTGGTGATAGAAGGGACAACATGAACGTTATTCAGTGACATAGAATGAAATAAAAATAAGGAACCATTGTGAGAGATACGGAGACGATCACCATTACCAACGGCGGCATGATCTGAGCCAGAATAATCAGTCACAGTGTCTAGAGTAGAGACACTGGAAATATGAGCGGAAGCTCCTTTGTCCAAGTACCAATCCGATGCAGAGGGGGCTGAAATCGAGCAGTTTGTGGTAAAGGCTTCGGCTAGTTGAGCAGTCGGCGACGAAGGACGGGATGAGCGCACAAACGAGCGATCGAAGCACTTGGGACAATCAAAATAATCGTGATCTATTTGCCAACAAAAGTAACACCACGGTGGATGCTTCTTGCGATTTTCACCCTGCGAGAGTCCCTTACCACGATTTCCACCCAATCTGCCGCCGGAATCATTGGTCTTGGAAGCTGCATGAAACGCCACAGAAGGAGTCGATGGCGTTGAATCAGAAGACCTTAGGAACAACTCGTGGCTGAGAACACGGGCAAGAAGTGTATCAAAATCAGGTAGGGTGTCGTGCGCCATCTGTGCAGTAGTAAAGTTGGAGAACGGCGAACATAACCCTCGAAGAAACCAGTAAGATTTATCCGAGGCGTCGATGGAACGTCCGATAGCAGATAACTGATCACAAAGACCTTTAAACCGACGCCCATATTCAGCGATTGAAAGATCACCTTGCTTCATGGACAGAAAATCGTCCTTCAGGCTAAGCTCCCGAGCTTTGGATTGTTGACTGTACGCACGAGATAAGGTTGTCCAGACATCACGCGACGTGGAACAGCTGATGATAACGGTCATAAACTCCTCAGTCAACGTCGAAACTAAAAGTAATTTGATGAGTTGGTCGCGGGAGTACCAGGCGGAGTATGCAAAATTCACGACAGAAGCACCGGTCTGAGAGGTGACCGTGCTAGACGGTGTCGAGAGCGAGCCGTCTATGTACGACATAAATTGTTGCGTGATAAGCAGCGGCTCGATCTGGGCATGCCATAATAAATAATTTGAAGAGGTAAGCTTTATTTTTACCATATGAATGATGGTGGAGAGCGGAGGGGTGGGAAGGTAAACGGAGCTGACAGGTGCGGCCATGATAGGGCCGAGAAAATAATCAACGATGGAGGAGAATAAAGATTAGGGTTAGAGCCAAGGTATGGTTGATACCATATGAAGAATATAATCTTATATTTCACTCAAGAAAGATTTATGTACATGGAGATATAAATAGGAGAGAAAACAAATCTAAGAAAACTTATTCTACAATATACAATAGATATATTCTAACTTCCTATCTAAGATACGTATATATCTTCAAGAAATATAATAATTTATAACGTATGAAGATATTATGAAGAACATTGCTTGAATCTATTATTGTATTGACTTAATATCATAAGCGAGATAATTACATATCAGTATATATAAAAGATTTGATGGGGGACAATGATTAAGCCCAATAGAACATATAATAAGAAGATAGATTGCAAAAATAATTTATATTAATATTATAATATAAATATTTCATATTGTCCATATTTCAATGAAGCTAAATTAAATTCCCGTCCTTTCGAGACACATTCCTAACAAAAATTAATTAATTCTTTTTTTTTTTTGTTCTCACTCTATATCCCACCCTTCCCTCTTCTCTATGCCACTTTTGTTAGGCATAAAAATAATGTTGTGTGCTTTTTAAGTTTTATTGTCGATCATTAGTGTACGGATTTGACAAATGGTTTAGACTCTTCATTTCAGTTGCCTTGGAATATTGAGACATATAGAGGACTTTATCACTCCGACTGATTTAATCTCAATCGTCCGTTACATAATTTAATCGCGCTTCAGTTTGAGTATAAGATAATTTCCTCACTATTTTTTACAAATTTGTTTGTGGAGATTCACTTCTCTTCCTCTTCTATGAGTTGTTACTCGTGCAACACATGTGAAATATATACTAATTTATATTTTCAATAAGATAAGATTTATAATTATATTATATATTATTAGCTATCTCCTCAGTTTGAAAAAAATTTATAATTTTTTGACATCATGTTAGGCAAAAATTATGTAGTTTTGTACTTTGTACTCTAAAATGATCTGATTTTATACTATCACTTATAGATAAGAAATTAAATGTTTGTGTTAATAATTTAATTTTTTGGTTAATTTATGAGATTTTTAAAAACATTATTTGTAATACCTCGTGTATTATTTCAGCAATATATAAGTTTTTAGATTTAATAAAGTGGTTTATTTCCAATTTTGGTGAAATTAATTCATGAATTTAATAAAGGATTTAATTATTTCAAGTAGATTTGAGTGGAATTTAAATTATTTGAAGAAATTCATAGGATATGAATTATGAAGGAAAAAGGGATAAATTGGAATTTAAATTCCAAGTTGAAATTCAATTAAGGAGGATGATTTTTATGAAATTGAGGGAATTAGAGTGTAATTTCATAAATATGTATGTGTATGTATATATATATATATATATATATTAAAGTGGGAAATTATATAAAATATATGTATATATAACATATATTATAACTTTTCCACCCTTATATTATATTGTTAGAGAGAGAAAGAGTTGTGAAACCCTCCCCACACCCCATTTCCCGTCAGACACGATTTCCGGCCAGATTCCGGCATACTCCGGCCACCATCGACCAAGCCGTCACCGCCATTGTGAAGCTCGTCTTCCCAGCTTCGATTTGAGTACTCGTGGGCTTCGGGAGGTGAAGAAACGAGAGAGATATCGAGGTGTGAAGTTTGGTAGCCGGAATTTGGGTGAGTTTTTAATCAAAAATTTAGATCTTGTTAATCCGAGTTTATTTTGGGTGTTGGCCATTATAATCGAAACCCTTATGTTCCAAGGAGTGCTCGGACACCAAGAAGCATGGATTTGGTCGCCGGAATCGAGCTCGCCGCCGTGAAGAAGATTTTTCGGTGAGCCTTCTTGCACCCTTCGTTCTTGGGGTTGAATCCATGTTTTAAGATGATATTCGTGTTCTAGGAAGTCTAGGGAATGTTCTTATATGTTTGCATGTGTAATCGGAGGCTTGGGGTGGTTAGAAATTGAAGTTTCAGGCCGGAATCCGACGAATTCGTCGGAGAAGACGACGCATTCCGAACGGGACGGAAGCATCCCGCTTGGGACACGTCGCGGCATTTTTGGGAGCAGCAGGGCACCCATCCCGTTCGTGATGGGTGTATCCCGTTCGGGACAGCCCTCGGCTGGGCTCTTGGTTCCGAACGTCCATCCCGTTCGGGATGGACGTGTTCCGTTCGGAACGGCTTGCGGTTTTATGTTCAAAACGTGATTTTTGACTCGTTTCTTTTCCTATTCGAATTATATTTGATCCTTGAGTTTATATATCGATTATAGAGGCATATTGGGAGCATAAGTATGCATTGGAATGTGATTTGAATCGTTAATGTCGTTGGGTTGGATTGAAGGAAATCAAGGGAATCATGTTGGGTTGAATTGATTACGAGTTTATTAGTGGAATATTATCATTGTCCTAGATCGTTTATCTTAATTGGTTAATCCCTATTTCTTTTATAGGAGATTGAGTGTTGAGGGGATTGAGCTCACCTAGCGGGAAGCATCTTAGATCCAAGCCAAACACCAGGTGGGAACTATTTTCCTATAAAAACCAAAATGCGTTTTATTTTCAAAGCATGTGTTAAATGTTTTGTTTTTAAACGAATACTATGCATAAAATATTTTGTGTTTCATATCTGTTCCTCTGGTTGATTCCCATCAACAGAAAGATTGATTAAGAGATAAGAACCAAGACCTGTAAGGTACTTGCGCTAATCTTGTTAATCCATGAAATTAAAGGGTGAGCGAACCCAACATCTAACGCGAGCGAACCTTATGATGAATTATACGTGAAATGAAAGGGTGAGCGAACCCAACATCTAAGGCGAACAAACCTTATGACGATTATATGAAATTGATCGATCGTGTCTCAAAGTTAAATGATACTGAGACCTTGTGCACTTAATTGGTGACAGTGGGTAGAGTGGTTCATCCATTCCCAGCTGCTCATCGTAACTTGGAAGCGGGCCAACTTCCGGTTACAAAACGTTAAAACAGATATGCTAACACTATAGAGAGCTCTAGCAAATGAAAATGATTTAGATAACATGGTTGCTTTCAATAAAACCCCATGCTTATCTGTGTGTGTGTTGCATAGTATTCATTACCTAAACTGTATTTTCGGGCATGTTTTCACTGGGTACGTAAGTACTCAGCCCCTCGTATTGTTTCTAAAATATGCAGGTTGAGCTGCATGGACGGAAGCGCTGGGGAGTAAACAGGCGAAGTGTTGTGTTTTTGAACTCACAGATCCTGAGATATGCATCTCCATATGCATATCTCCTCCACGTTTCACACACGCTGCTACACTCTCTGATAAATTCTCCCCTTTTAGCAAATTGTATGAATTAAATTACTGTCTCTTAAACTCAGACTCGAAGTACAATTCGCCTATATTCGATTATCTTTTTTGTTTATTAAGTCTTCTGCTTTATTTAATTGAGGATTGCTTTTGGAAAACCTGAACATCAATGTAATGCGGCCTCAAATTAGGGGAGTCAGTTGGGGGCGTTACATTATTTGTCTAAAATTTTCATTTACATTTTTAGTTTTTAGTTTTTGTTCCATTTTTCCATCCTCTTACTATTTTTTTAGAATTTTCTTCCCCTCCCCATCTCATCACCTTATACGGCCTTTTTTCCTCATTTTCTTATTTATTTAGTTTTTATTTGATTTATTTATATTTTTCGTTTTTTATTTATCGTTTATCACCTTCTATGTTTATATGTTGATATATAGATATCGATACATATATTTTTTTATTTTTTATATTTTTTAAATGAACTTTAATATTTGAAAGTGATAATCTTTTTATTTGAAAAAGAAAAAACAAATGATATTAAATTATTTTACAATAATATTGTTATCTTAATTTTAATATTTATGTTAAATTCTCTCAATTATAAAGTTCCATAGATAAATAAAAGAGATATTCAAAATGATAGATACTTATTCAAAACTATTTATGGCATATTGATTGCGTTTTTTTTTTTTTTTATAGATACAAAATGTTTTTATTATTTATTAGTTTTATACTTATCATTTATTTAAGCTGATAATAAATTTACTCACATTTTTTTCCTAAGAAAGATTTTTATGAACACAATTTTTAGAAAAAAAAAATAGTTTTATCAATTGATAAAAGCTATTTTTGAGGCTACATAAAAATTAAAGTACTTATTACACCTACTTTAATTTTTTTTTAACATTATAAAACAAAACTAAATCCACAAACTATAATTAAATTAATCATAAAACTGCAATTAGATAAAATTAATATAATGATAAAAATATAAATGATTTCAAAAAAGTCAACCAGTACATTAATTGACAGAATAAAGTAACACGTAAATAGTGACAATCATTTCAATCCCAACAACAATGTAAAAATCTATTGCAATTCAAATTAAATATACAATTGCTAATACATAAATTAATGAATATTAACAAATAAAATGATTCATAAAAAGGATAAGAACACAATATAACATCATCATTGCAATGAAATAAGTAACAAGTACATTACAAATCACCAATAATCTATTGGGCACCCCAATATCAATTAAAGAAAAAATCATCACATTTTTCATGAATGTGTTTTTCATGTCGTTATACTACAAATAAAATCTAAACCTAAATTTAAAACCTGCTAATATAATTACAGTAAATCACTTAAGAAAGTAAAATTACATAAGAAATATAACTCTGCAAAATAAGTTGTTTCGCACCTTGATTTCAACATAGTATTGTTATATCTAATTGAACGAAATAATGCTTCTTTTACACAAAATTGCACGACTTGCAAGAATGATTTCACCTAGAGAAGCCTAGTAGAACACATTTACTAGAGACATGAATAAATTATAATTTTTCATTATATATTGATATTTATAGGGTTTTAGCAAATCCATTATAATAGTATTCAATTTAATAAAGATAAAAATTTATGCATAATTTTTGCAACTAAATTAGTATTATATTAATTGCATTTTATTTAATGTTTTCCGTGAGATTTGCATCATATAATAGCCACGTTTTGATTTTGATAATTTGTCATAAATATAACACCAATTTATTGCATCAAAATTATTAATCAATTTACCTCAATTTAATGAATATACTTTATATATAAATTAAATAAATATATTATACATATATACAATTAGATACTTACTATAATTATCATTAGTTACCTAATTATATAATCTACAGTTATTTTTGGAAACTATTTTTGGTGGGAAATATTTTTGCTTAGGGGTCTTGCTTTCAGGTATATATATATATAGATATAGATATTGATAGATAGATTCCTAGATAGTTCATTTTATTGTTTTATCAACTGAATTAATAGTTTATTTAAGAGAAGTATATATAAATTCAGTTTAGCATAAAAACTCTATGATTGCTAAATAAAAGATGATTAATATCATTACGTAATTGCCGAACTTAATAATATTTACATTTAGAATTTTCAGTTCTTTTAAAAATTTATTTTTGAAATGATTGTAAAGCACAAGAAAATAATTAATGAAGATTATATCATTATTCTTAAATATGATTTCTTTTAAGTTTATTTATTTTTATAGAATTAGGATTATATAAATTCAATAATACTTATAATTTAAAATAAAACATATATTCATTTATTTAATAATATAAATTATTAAAGATAATGTAAAAAAACTTCATCGCCCACGATGCAAACGGCATGAGATCCTCTGTCCCATTTTTTGTGTTCCACTCCCTGTTCCATTATTAAAATTATTGATTTTTATTTAATATTTTTTTATAATCTTAATTTAATATGATTTGAATTAATTTTATAAGTTCAACTTTAGGGTTCATCCCACCCAATTAGGGTATATAATATTTTTTAGTAATTATTTTTCAATTTTTGATTAAAATTTGATTATTAAAATTAATTAATTTATAACTATAATTTGTGTTCTTATAAAATTTTAATTTTTATTCTTATAAATCAATTAGATTATATTGTATTATACTTGATTTTTATTTTTGTAAAAATATAATTTAAAATTAATAATCGAGCTAATGGAACACCAAGTGGAACACCAATGTGGAACAGAGGATTTGAAGCCGATGCAAACTAGTATGTATTGCTCCTAATATAAGGGCTTCAGATCACCTGTTCCACTTTGTACCACCATTAGATTATTAACATGTGTCACAAATTATTGCCATGTGTCAAAATTACTTAACAGCATAAAAGTATTTACTAACGTTAGGTTAACGGCTTTTTTTTACTACCATTAATTATAAATAAATACTTATTTTCAGCCCCATTATCCAAAACTTGTCTTTCCCAACCAAAAAATGGCGTAGCCCTCAGCCGCCGCTTCACTTTCCGCCTCAATCTCCACCTCTCAAGAAAATCCTGCCGGAAAAAAGCAGCAGGGCGTCTTAAAGTCTTCCGACGACAATGGCAATCTGGACCAGACTTGATTTTCTGAAGAGAACTCCTGATACTGCAACAGAGCCCTCGTGATCGAGAACTATTTGCGGAGTCTTTGAATTTTGTGAGGATGGGAGTTATTGTCTACTTTGATCAATTTTGGGAGAACAAAGCTCAAGGTTTGCCTCGTTAACATACTGCATTCAATTTTTACCTAGTCTTCGAACTAAGAAGGGAAAAAGCTTTATTGTCTACTTGGTTACTTGCTCTACTGGTCAACTTTGATTTGAGCTGGGTAAACTGGGTTACTAAGAAGTCCTACTGGAAGTATTGAAAATTTGATTTAAGTTTAAGAACAACTAAGAACTCATGGATCCCATCAAAGAGAATTGTTTTTAGTTGTTCTCATGTTTTGAAGTTTAAACTAGTGGTTTCCTTAATTTTTGGCTGATTGGCTCGCTCCCTTTGGAGGAATTGATAACCAAGAGAAAAGAAAAGAAGTAGTCATCTAGTTTCTTCATTTGTCAAATTTGAATTATGCTAGGAGAATGCAGATTCTTATGGGAAGTTATGGATTATGATTATAATGGGCCAGGTGTTGACTAAGTATTTCACTTGCAAGACAATAATATTTTTGTCCCTAGAATTTTTGGTCCCTTTCTGAAATTAGTTTGTTTTGTGCTCTGTGCTGATTCAGGTAATGCCCAAGTTAAATCATAGCTATTTGGTTTCAGATTTTCTAGGTTTAGTCCTATTAACCCCATATCTTAATCTCTTTGGTGTGACCGTATGATTTAGCATTTAATGACTCCAGGTGAAATTGTAGTTTGCTATTATTTTATGGTACTTGTATTTTACTCAGATTAGGAAATACTAGATGATTTAGCAAAACCAGTTATATAGAGTTGCATTTATTTAATTTCTTTTTCTTTCTATAAACTGACATGGATTATGATGCCTGAATTGCCTACTGCAAGGGTGCTTAACCCAGTTTCAAAGACTATTATTACCAATGTACTGAGCTTCGAATATTGAATATAATGTTCATATTTAATCATGATAGTGCATTAATGCAGTTCGAGTATTCAATACAATGTTCATATAACACTTTTTGAAGGATTTACAGCTTGTGTGCTAATCATGTTTTTTCTTCTTTCAGACTTCAAAGAATGGTAATGTCACTGCATTGATTTGGGGAGCACTGCCACAGCCACGTTCTGATCGACAGAAGGATAGAGTAGAGACTAACCCAGAGCAGCTGACTGCTGCCTCGGTTCATGCTGAGATATCCTTTTACACTCATTTAATTGTATTATTGGAAACTTGAGTGCAAAATTAAATGTGGGGAGAGAAAATTAGTAGGTTTATAATCTTGAAGAGGGTTATGGCTAGTGGTTTTTGCATGCTTTTGATTCTGGGCTATCCCAACTTTTGGCTAATGAAAGTTTTAGATATTTTAGTTTATACACTGAATTTGTACTGACTAAGTTTTAACTCTTCTATTTGCTAAACTACTTTTATATGCTTATACTATTGATAATACACTCATAAATATTGAATAAGGAAAATCTTTGAAGCTGCAGCTTTAGTTTTCGTATTACCCTTGATGGCTTATTTATGCAGAGAACTTGTAGGAAAATTGTGATAATGAAATGTCATTTTTTGGCTTATGTGTTTTACTATATTGAATGTTGATAAATTTGTCCAATTAACCTTATAACACAGAATGTCAGTGGAAACGGGAACTACTACTAGAGTTATTGGCTGGTATCACTCACATCCTCGTGATCGAGAACTCTGGATTCCGATGCTGCAAACGAGGGAAGGAAAAAAAAAACTTGGATATAAGAAAGGTAATTTGTGTTGTATGAAACTTGGATATCATCTTCAGTTAAATATGAAGCAAGCTCTAGAAATTTGCTGGGATTATATCTAGGAGCAAACAAAATTTGATGAAGGCCGAGACATGTTGAAAGTGTATTTATACTTAAAGCACTATGTTGTAGCTTTGGCAAATTGTCGTGATGCTCTACAAAGAGATTAATTGTATCAGGTGCAGGTCTGATGTTTATTGTAAATAATTTGAGTTTTGAATTTTGTTTGAACTTGCATCGGCCATAGATTCAACTCTGCTTATTATACTTGCCAAATAGTTAGAGAAACGTTACCAACCATTTATATATATTTTGAATCTGTTAATTAATTATGATACATGTCATTGTGCCTACCACCATTCCTGGCCATTTCAATGCTTATTTCAATGCTTTTGTAATTGGATTGATGAAACATGATAAATCAATCTACAGTATTTAATGCTTTTATTCTGTAAATTTCTTTATGAATTTTACTGCAACTTGAGTAAAAGAGCTACTACATGTTTTTGTCTAGCTATAATGCTATATGATTTATCTATATCTTCTGACGAACAACGGCTTATACAGTTTCCTTTGATCATGTAGGATGAAGCTTTCTTCTTTTTTTTTTTTTTTTCTTGGAATATGAATGCATATATGAAAAGAAGACTTACAGCCTTACAAGATAAAAGTACTAGGTATGGGTTCCATTTGGTGGCCCATAACTAAAGATAAAAGTGCTGATCCACCTAACAGATTGGATCAAACTAATGACACCAGCCTAAGTTTATTCTAACTAAGGCAGACATCTCTGCTTGTCTGGATAAAGCAGCAAGCTAGGATTTGAGCTTCTCGATCACAATATCCGATGACTCATCCAAGTTCTGTCCTAGAAAAGTTTCTTTCTGTACTACCAACACAATTAAAGTGGCATGGAAATAAAGCTTTTTTTTTTTCCATATTTTCATTGAAACAAAACCTTCTCACCTTCTTAATGATCCAATATATTCTTCTCTGGACTGTCCCTCCATGTTCAAAACCTCTTTCTGATAAGTAGATAACTGGATTTTGAAGCATAAATCAGCTTCTCATTCTGATAAAATTATTCCATATATATAAATTAGACAGAATTATGACTTACAGGAAAGTTGAGGATAGTGTCTTGGCCCCAATACTTGAGAGCAGCCAAATCATAGGCATGTGCAGCTGCTTCTTCATCATCATAAGCACCTGCATATCCATCACAACCACACAAAACATTGATCAATATTTCCAACTCTATATGCATTGAATGTGTAAGAAAAATATCAATGGCTGTTTACTTACCAAGATATACTGCATTTCCCATCAAAAAGTCCACCAAATCCATGAAAATGAAAGAAAAAGAATGAGTCCAAACACCAAAATCAGAGTAGCAATGGGAGAAGAAGATTCATAAATTCATGGACAAACCTTGTCTGCCTTTCTTGTTCTGTGCCTCATTCCAGCAGTTCTTGTCCCACAAATGTGCTTCATATCTCCCAGTCCACCTGTGCCTAAACCAACCAGCCAATGCCAACACCAAACAAGCAAATAATTAATCAGAATCATCATCAACACTTGGATGAAACTAGGTATATATTTCCCATGGTTTAGTCAAGACTATCTAGAGACCTTGTAACACCACGATAAACTGAGCTGCGTTTAGGTGGGGAGTCTCTAGGGATGGTTTTCCTAGTCCGTTTGACCTTCATGCCGGGATTACTCGCAGGATTCGCGTTCCTATTCGAGGTGTTCCTCAAGTTCTGCTGTGACAACTTCACCATGATCAATCAAGAAAATGCAGCAGCAGATTGGAGCTAGTGATGATGAAGAAGCTAAGGCTTATCTTGGAGTGGGAGTGGTGCAAGAGCTAGCATGACTGAGTCTACAACAAAAGGTGCTCATATAGAAAGGGTGGTGAAAAAATGAAGGTTTGGCAGGATTATTGCTTGCTGGCAAATGGCAGCAAGCAAGCCGGCTGGATTGATTTGGCCAGATTTAACCGGCTTCTACAGTCTCTCTCTCTTGTCCTATCTTGGTTTTGTGTTATTCATTAACTCACATAAGAAGATCGAAAAACCAACACTAATCTTCTCTGTTCTTCTTCATGATCATTGTAACATTGAATTAACAGAATTTTTCTTTTTCTTAGTTTAAACACAATGCAAAATGTAAGGAAAATCAAATACTACAAATCTGAATACAACTCTGCTTCCTTCAATATTTGTTTATCCATTTGTAACACCTCACATTAGATTTATACTGATTCCAAAACCAAGATTCAAACAATTTTGTTGCATAAAACCTTGAGATGTTTTTCCACAGCACAAATTTAACTGAAGATGATATCCAAGTTTCATACAGCACAAATTACCTTTCTTACATCCAAGTTTTTTTTTCCTTCCCTCGTTTGCAGCATCAGAATCCAGAGTTAGTAGCAGAAAAATGGAAACAAAATTCAAAGACACCGCAAATAGTTCTCGATCACGAGGGCTCTGTTGCAGTATCAGGAGCTCTATTCAGAAATCAAGTCTGGTCTGTTTGCTTTTGGTAAGCTTCGCAGCAGCTATACCAGGAAAATAAAAAATGAATTATCTTTTAACAAACATCAGCACCTGAAAGATGGAATTTTGATAAATGCATAGAAAAGCCCAGCAAATGCGTCACTGCATAATCCTAGGACACCTCTTGACGTCGCATCAGACATTTGATCAAAATAAAGCTCCTCAACAATCTGTTGACTGATCCTATTAACAACCTAGAAATGTTTCAAAAACAATAGAAGATTAACAATCTAAGGTCTTACTGCAATAAACACGAGCCTCCAAAGTTTCTCAGCGCTAGAAGGCGTGAAGCTTCCTCCCTCATTCCCCGGATTGCCATTGTCGTCGGAAGACTTTAAGACGCCCTGCTGCTTTTTTCCGGCAGGATTTTCTTGAGAGGTGGAGATTGAGGCGGAAAGTGAAGCGGCGGCTGAGGGCTACGCCATTTTTTGGTTGGGAAAGACAAGTTTTGGATAATGGGGCTGAAAATAAGTATTTATTTATAATTAATGGTAGTAAAAAAAGAGCCGTTAACCTAACGTTAGTAAATACTTTTATGCTGTTAAGTAATTTTGACACATGCCAATAATTTGTGACACATGTTAATAATCTAATGGTGGTACAGGAGATGGGGCACAAAGTGGAACAGGTGATCTGAAGCCTAATATAAGTGTGTTGTGAAGCTCTACATTAATCATTTTATTTATGAGTTTGTGTAACTTCTTATATTTAAAAAAATAAGAGATGAATAAATAAAGAACACAACAACAATAATATATAAAATATTAAATGAAAGAATATATTGATGATATAAAAAGGACATTAAGTAATTAAAAACAAAATTAAATTTGAATTTTGAGGAAGCAAACTGCAACATGATTGGGTTTGAACCCAACACGACATGGAGTGATATAATCGGACGGCAGCAAGGATGTGGTTATCCCATCGATCTTCCATATATCAGATCACGGAAATTAAGTCGTATCACATCAGACAGAAATCTCTCAAGATATATATATATATATATATATATATATATATATATATATATATATATATCAAATTCAAAACAAGTCATCTTATATTAGGAATAGGACATCGTCGTCTTATATTAGGAATAGGAAATCGTCTTATATAATTAGGAAAAGGAAATTTGTATGCTTATAAATACTATGCAATTATCTTATACTAATATAATTAAAGGAATGAAGAGGTAATACATGTGAAAACGAGATCTAGTGGCCATTATGGATCTTCATCACATTCAAAGGTATGTATATATAAATTTTTTTGATTTGTGAATAAATAATATACAATATGAATGGATTTGAACGTTAGAAAGTAATGAGATGTGTATTCATATTGAATAGGTTGGGATGGGCAGATCTTCAAGAAGAACTGTTGGAAGAAATAGCATCACATTTATTTGCTAGAGACGTACAGAGTTTCAGCCTAGTATGTCGATCTTGGAATGAGGCGGTGGATGATTTTTATCGACTATGTCCTTGTCTCATGATGTATCACAGAGGCAAACGTATGTGGAAGTTTTATCAACACGAACGGTCGTTTTTCATGAGCATTCCCGAACTCGATTCGTCGCATATCCGTAGCTCCAATTACGGATGGGTGCTCATGTCTCGAGATGACCGGACTCTATTTTTCTTCGATCCTTTCAGCCGACGGAGGATGGAACTACCAGGCACCAAGGATGATGACTACACCACAATCCACTTCTTCAACGAACCAACCTCCCCCGAATGCTTTCTTGTTGGCATTAAGAACGAAGAGATAGAGTCGGAGAAGAGGGTGAAAATAGGCATCCTTAAACGTGGAAAGGATTGTTGGGAGAGCTTTATATGCACAAGTAAGCATCTGTTTACTGTCACTTTATCTGCTCCGGTGTTGCGCAAGGGGTTGCTGTATTTTGTGGACGTGAAGGGGAACGTAGCGACCTTGGACGTTGATAGGGTCGAGTCCTCTTGGACTGTGCATACGAGATGCCTTCCGTTTCATCGGCTTCGCAACAAAATCAGACAGCATTTCTTATTCCAAATGGTGGATGAGCGTATGAATGATGAAGAGAAGGTTGAAAATGCTTTGTATGCTGTGTTTATAATAGATGATAATGAGAGGGTAAATTTGTTTCGAATGTCCGAAGAAGAGATGAAGTGGGAATTTGTGGAAATTATGGGGGCCAGGTCATTGTATTTGAGCCAAGGATCTTCATTTGGACATTTTATAGATTTCAGTATTAAGGCAGACTCCATCTTTCTCCCAAGATTTAAGCTTGAGAGTGACGAACTAGTGGTGTACCGTGTGCATAGTGAAACGTACTTTCCCTATTCTTTGGATCACAATCAGGCTCATCCAACTTCCTATGGACTTCGTAAATTGGATATGGGTGTCACTTGGATTTTACCATCATGCCCCACACACTATGACGTGCCAGCATGGTGACAACATATTTATTAATTATATATACTTTCCTTTTTTTTTTAATTTAGTGTAATTTTATTTTAGTTGTTTTATTCTATTTACTTGAATGGCATATCATAAACCCCTCCATTCGATGAATGTGGATCACAAAAAGACGAAATTAAGGAATATTGATAATAAATTGAGAAAATTATCGTTTATATTATAAATAATTATGATTTTCTAAAATATATTACAAACTATTAATTTTGTTTCAAATATGTACGATGTAACTTGTCCAGAAATTATAATTTAATATAGACGTCTAATTTGTAATATAATTTGATTATATAAGCAATTACAAGTCTTCAGCAATGTAACTTCGTAAATCGATGTTTGAGATGAGAGGAAGAATCGCTATTAAAGCGTGTTTTTGTGGTTGACATTTTTTTCAGAGAAAGAAGAAAGCTCGAGTTTGTGAGAGATTTGTGTATTTTGTAAACTTCTCAGTATAATCAATACAAAAAATCTCTTTACCTTCACGTGGATGTGGATGTAACCAATATTTGGTGAACCACGTCAATCTTTAGAATCTTGATGTGTGTGTATTTAGGTTGAAAGTTACTCAAGATTGTTGTGATTCATAATAATATTTGAGAATAGTTGGTCTTGTGAGACGGATTTCACCAGATCCTTAATACTCCCTCCGTTCTGGTTGAATTGTCCCGGGTTGATCGGACACAATAACCAAGGAGTGTGAGTGTAAAGTAAGTTGAGTGGAATTAATATTTTATTGTTGAGTGTGAAAAAATTACTTTTTTAAGTAATGGGACGGAAGGAATATAATATAGTTTTTAAATTTACTTCAACCCATTGCTTCTTCCCCTCAGCATAATCACCATCGCATGATCTCTCAACCTCACCCGGCATCCATGGCGGAAAACGAAAAGCAAGTAACTATTTTGCTTATTTTATATAAAGATACAAGTAATATATTATTTAGTGAAAATGAATAAAATTATTTACAGTTAAATAATACTATCATTTCGAAATAAAAGTAATTATAAATTTAGCACATCTTTTAATAGAAAACATTAAAAAAAATTAGTTACACCATTTAAAATAAATGAATACATCTTTTACAATAAAATAATATATTATCTAATAACAAAAATTATAATCATTATTGAAAAATGAATATATTATTTATGAACAAAATAATATATCATTTATATGAAATGAATACACCATTTACAGTTAAACAAAAAAATTGTAGTACTAATTTAGCACAAAGTTTTTTAATAGAAAACATAAAAAAAATGAATTATATATCTAAAGCAAATGAACATCATTTAAGAATAAAAAATATATTCACGTTTTTCTCAATATAACCCCCAATTAAAAAATTACTAATTAAAGGCAAAAACTTGTGTTAGGCATGCCTAAACGGTTTAGGCGGGTTTTATCATACCCAAATGGATTCACCCATCCCAAATAGAGTATATTATATGGATTTGGGCTTGGGTTAATGGATAAAATCCGCCTAAATCGTTTAGATCTACCTAACCCAAGACCTTCCCCTAATTAAATTATTATATGATATTACAATCATAACCCCAATTTAAGATTTTAATGAGAAAATTAAAAAATCAGAACACATAACCCATTCCTATTCCCACAAAATAAAAATCAAAGCCATCAATTTTAGTAAGTTTTGTATGCGTTTGAATCTTATATGTTACATAATCCTTTTTCACAATTTTCATACTTTTGTAAATCTCCAATTTTCCAAAACAAAATCCCTAAATTGGCCAAAAACATCAATTCTAATACAAACTATCGACCTTTTTTCAATTCTAATATGAACTATACCTATTCTCTATTTTATGTCCAAACTTTCCAAAATCATTCAAATCTAGTCTGTAAAAATATTTCAGCATCGGAAAGCTGATTGGGCAACCGGAAATCCTCGTCATATTTAAAAATAATATAATTTAAATCCATTTCATAATAAATAATTCCACATCATATTTATTTGACATGTCATATTATTAAAAAAAAAAACTCAAAATCTAAAACCCTTTTTCCCTTTGGTGCGATTGTAATACTTCGCCCATTGGTGGCGAAGAACGACGGACCCTTTCAATCGACGGCGGCGTGGTATTTGAGGTTTCAACCCCAAATCGGCTATGGTACTCCT
The DNA here is from genome assembly GCA_026898455.1 of Plectranthus barbatus. Classification (NCBI taxonomy): domain Eukaryota; kingdom Viridiplantae; phylum Streptophyta; class Magnoliopsida; order Lamiales; family Lamiaceae; genus Plectranthus; species Plectranthus barbatus. The sequence goes on from JAPKLW010004460.1 coordinate 20,541, forward strand.
TGGAGATGTTGGAACTGGAAAATTTAGTTTAGTGTTGCGTTTTGTGAATGGGCAATTTATTGAATTTCAGGTGGGTATATCATTGCATTGCCAAACTTTTATTGGTGGCTCTATTGTGACTCAACTGGTCTGATTTTATAGGAATCAACAATCGGAGCGGCCTTCTTCTCGCAAACAGTTGCTGTGAATGATGCAACCGTAAAATTTGAGATATGATGCAAACAGTTTTAGGAATCAACAATTTTTTATCTTATTGTCGCAAACAGTTGCTGTGAATTTTGGGTTGAAATCTCAAATATCTCCGCCGCCGTCGATTCTCGCTGTCTATTGAAAGGGTCTGTCGGTTCTTCACCATCAATGCCCGTCGAACGAAAGGAAAGGGGAAAGGAATATGACATGTCAAATAAGTATGATGTGGAATTTAAATTATATTATTTTTTAAATATAAGGAGGATTTCCGGTTGCCCAGTCAGCTTTCCGATGCTGGAATATTTTTACAGACTAGATTTGAATGATTTTGGAAAGTTTGGACATAAAATAGAGAATATTTATAGTTCGTACTAGAATTGAAAAAAGATCGATAGTTTGTACTAGAATTGATGTTTTGGCCCCCAAAATTTCACCCCTACTCAATTAATGCATCCGTCTTCGCCTCTCCTCTTCCACAGGCGCTTTCCCTCCGCACCTCTGCCGCCACCGACATAGTTTTCTCTCACAAAATTCTCAACAAAAACTTATCCATTAATGCTGCTCCATCCAATTATGTACTGTGCTCCTTAATTGACTATCCTTTTTCTTTCATGAACTTACTTATCTTCCAACAATTTACGTATCCCACAGGCCACAACAACCAATATGAATCAACATCAAAAGAAAAAATCCAGAAAAAAATAAACATATTCATCAAAGTCTACCCAATTCTCGTTCTTAATAAATACACGTGTACTTAAGTTCACCGAAACTTGCATCATATATATTTCCAGTGCACATCATTTTACAGAATCCTTAAACTGTGTTGGATACCATAATTATTTTCTTCCATCACTTAAGCATAAAATGAACCAGACAATTTAATTAACTTTAAATTCATCATCACTTCAACTTATATTCCAATTCATCATCAGTCTGATTTTTACTTCACGAAAATATGAATGGGGATGTGAGTTTTATTTTACTTTTTAATTAAAATTTTAAATTCGGCTATAAGAGTATAATTATAATATTCAAAAGAACGTAATTTAATTTTAAAAAATGGGCTATATTAAGTAAAAGTGTGGCTATGTTTATATGAATATATAAATATAAATAAATATATTATTTGTGAACTAAGTAATACTCCATCATTTATATGAAATCAATACATCATTTAAAGTTAATGTATATTTTTTTCTAACAATTTTTTTTAATAGAAAAATGCAAAAACGCCATATTCCCACAACAAGACCTCCGCCTTCCACTTCCTACAACAGCTCATGCACGGAATTGCTCGCGAACTGCCCCAAACCGTTAAACATCCTGAACTAAGATCGAAAAATAGGAATGCATTAAAATAAAGAGAGTTTTGGGCTTTGGAGCCCTACAAGATATATGACCTAGTTATAGGGCCAAGATAGCTAAGCCCATAACTAGTAGCTAAATGATATCTAAGTGGGCCAAAGTGGTTGCGCAATAAAAAAGAGAAATGATCCTCCTAATATAGGATCTCTAAAATACATGGCCCAATTAGTGGCCCAATATAAGTAAAAATATCCTCCTAACAATTAGGATCTCTAGGAAAATACACGGCCCAATGTAGAAAAATTAAAATTTGGCTTCCTAAACAAGTTACCCAAATTCTAGAAAATAATATGGGCTTATAAATATTGCCCAAACAAGGTAACGGCCTAACTAAAACTTCCTATTAAGGTTCCATCACCCAGCCCGTCAACCTTCCAGGTGGGCTCAGCATAACCCCTTTGGGCCAAAACTAGGGGTGTACAAAAACTGAACCGAACCGAACCGACGAAACCAAAAAAACCGACTGAATCGATGAAATTTGGGTGGTTCGGTTCGGTTCGATTTTCGGTTCCAAGAGTTAAGAACCGATAACTTATCGGTTTGGTTTTCGGTTTCAAAAAGTTTATCCGATAAACCGACCGATCGACCGATAATAAATTAAATAATAATTAAAAAAATTATATATATATATATATATATATATATATATTATTCAATAAAAATTTCCTAATTTATTTCCTACTTCTCAAATCTGATCAGTTCCTCTCGCGAACCCTAACCTAAGGAGGTGACCCCGACAACACGACTCCCTCCTTTGAAATTCCATCCCACCTGTTGTCGTCGCTCACAGCTCGCACCCGCTCGCCGTCGCCGCTCACAGCTTAGAGCCCTGCTCCGTTCTCCTCTGTCGCGCGCTCAACCCTCGGTGCCTGCTCCCTCGCTATGCCTCTCGTCGTGCACTCAACCGCTCGGCCCCGTCTCTCGTAGGCCCTGCTCCGTTCTCCCCTCTCGTAGTCTCGTCGATTGCTGTTGCACGCCTGCTACGAGCCTGCAACCTCAAGTCCTCACGTTCTCCCCCTCTCGTAGATTCGTTGATTGCTGGCTCAATCCAACCAAAATTATAAGTTCGGTTGTAATTGATTATCGGTCGGTTTTCGGTCGATTCTAGCTAACTATTCAGTTGATTCGGTTTTTCAATTTTTGATCGGTTTTCAACCGAACCGACCAATTGCACACCCGTAACCAAAACAGATCCAAATAAAAATATAACCCAACCCTAATAAATTCGAGCAAATACATACGCTCAAAATAAGAAAATAGGCCCTAACAATTGCCTTTTTATCTAACTTTAATTACTCTAAGGCCTAACAGCCTTCAGAAAAATGTAGAAGGCTATTTAACAGCCAGCCAAAAATTATGATTTTTTTTTACAGAGTTTCCTTTGTACCTGCGTGAAAACCGAACCGTATAAACCAAGGGAAAACAAAGAAAAAATAGAAGGGGAGAAGGAAGAAGATGTAGTAATACATATTTGAAAAAGTAGCCATTGAGTCCGGCGGTTCGGAATCGTTGAACCGGCGATAAAAACAATTAGAATTTTTATCAATCGGCGGTTCCTGTTTCGAACCACCCGACTCAACGGCTATATTTTTTAAAAAATGAATCCAACCAATGACAACGCGATATGTCACCTCGAACCGTCGGTTCCGAAATGGAACCGGCGGTTCGATTGACACAAATTGAGACCACATTTTTTTTATAATTAGCCCCCTCAACATTTTTCACACCTCAATCTCAATTCTCTCATTCTATTCTCTCAATTAGTACAGTTATCCCTTTCAAGCTCTTAATTCTTGTCTCAATTACTCTCAATTTATCTCTAGTTATTATACATTTTTACTCTTTCACATTTCAATCTCTCAATTTTCAAACTCAAATATGTCTTCAAGTCGTGGTAGTGCCGACGAGAGGGGCAAGTCCAAAGCTATTGACGTGGACAACATTGCCGTGGGAGTTTTAGTATTCATATTGAAAACTCTCCTCAATCTCAATATGATGATAACATCATTCTCTCACTGAGTGATGATGAACATGTTCGTGAGGAACAACTACGAGCAGATGAGTAGTATGCGTGTCAATTGCAAGAACATGAAAATAGATTTCGGGCGGCAATGGAAGATGAAGGCAACAATGAAGTTCCCCCCACCGACGCCAAGGCAAATGAGGAGGAAAACTTCGAATCAAATTTAAGCCCAAAGCTTTGAAATTCGATCTTTTCACAAAGCACTATCGAAAAGTTCATTCAAAGAAACAAAAGAAAGGTATGTGGTGTCTTATTACAATCTCAAATTCTTATATTCATTTTAAATTTTAATTGTGATTTTTTAATTTACAAAAAAATAAAATTTCAGGTGCTCCCAAACAATTTGATATATTTTGCAATTATTTCCCAAAAAATACAAATACACCGCCGGTCACGAATATGAAACCTATCAACGACACGTGAACGTGAAGCATCCCCTTGAGGCAGGCATGTCTAAGGGTCAAACTCAAATAAACCAAGGTACATATGTCACTTCCCAAGGTACGTCCACCTCTGCCCCTCTTTTTAAATATGATCCTATAGAAGCTAGGGATTCATTATCTTCATGGGTTAGCATTGAGAGTTTAGCTTTTGAACTAATGGATAAAGCAACATTTGAAAGATACATGACTCTGGTTCAACCTTGTCAAAAAAATAATTCCACACACATCTATGACACGCAACATTAGAAATAGAGTTAGAAAATATAGATTGACTTTACGCGACCAATCTAAAAAATTAGATCATAGGGTTTCTATTTGCTTGGATATTTGGGATGATTGCGTATCTGTAAATTAGTATATGAGTGTAACCATTCATTGGGTAGATTCTGCTTGGAATCTAAATAAAAGAACAAATGCATATCGAAGATTTAATGAGGCTCATACGGCAAGTAATATTAGTGACGGCCCCGGGCCGGTTCCGGGCCGGTTCCGGTTCGGAACCGCCGGTTCCAGTTCCGGGATATTTGGAACCGGAACCGGCCCGGCTAGAAGGGAATACGGTTCCGGTTTGTAACCGTAACCGGCGTTTCCGGTTCCGGGCCGGTTCCGGTTCCGAACCGCCGGTACATCCGATTTTTTTTTTCACTTATACTATTTATTTTGTTCCAAAAATTGTAATTATAAGTATTTATTTCATTTGAGTAATATTTGGATTGTACACAAAAATTGTTTATTATTTTTACTTTGTATAAAAACAAATTAAATAAACACAAAGTCTTTGAGGAATATTATAAATTAAGATTGCAAATTTAAACTTACAAGTTACAATTTTTTTGAAACTACTCAAATTATACAAATTACAAAATTACAAATTACAAAATTTTTAACTACACAAGTTATACAAATTATACAAATTACAAAATTGAAGAATTAATATTATTACACAAGTTATACAAATTACAAAATTGAAGAATTAATATTATTACACAAGTTATATTTTTAACTACACAAGTTATACAAATTACAAAATTGAAGAATTAATATTATTATAATGCTTGAAAATGAAAACTATTAACCAATAAATTCTAAAAATAAAAAAAAATTAAGGGGGGAGGGGAGGGGTTATTGAAAAGGGCTTGCACTTAATTTCTTACCTTAAAATTAGGTTGCCTACGTATCCCTTAATTTTCATTAAGGGAATCAAAGCCCACGTAGTTCTCTTACCTTACTTACCTTTAATCGGAGTCGAAATCCGCATCACCTAGGCCATCGGAAGCATTAGTACTTGTCGCGCTTGCTTCGGAGTTGTAAGCATCCTCGTCGTCGAAGACGTGCCTCCAATCCGGTTGTTGTTGTCGATCTTCGGCATCTTTCCAATCTTTAAGCATAACTTGTGCTTCCAAATTGGCCGGTGTCAAGTTGGACCTTCTTTCATCCAACATATAGCCACCCGAGCTAAATGCTTGTTCCACGGCAACCGTTGATGCGGGGACGGCTAAGAACTCCTTCACCATCGTACTTAGGATTGGGTATTGTTGTTGTCGCCTTGACCACCATAGTAGAATATCAACCTCTTGTGGAGCGTTCTCATCTTCTTCATCTTGAGGCTGCAAACAATCACCACCAACATACATTTCCGCCAAATAAACATCTAGTTCGCTTTGTTGCGAACTAGAGGGGCGGTTTTGAGACATAATATTATGAATTCTAGCTAACAAGGGGTTAGCACTAGTTTGGCAGGAAGTAGTTGTCCTAGAGGTAGATCTAATTTGAACTAAGTGGCTATAAGTAATACAAAATGAATCGAAAGCTTCACGTAATGTGGCACTAAGTTGGGCTTTAACTACATCGACGGAGGGGAGGTTCAAATGTTCTAAAGGAATAATTCCGTCGGGTCCTATAAATGCTAAGGTTGTTAGAGCGGTATAATATGTATCAAGAAAAGAATAAACACCATCTAATTTAATACTAGGATCAAATACTTTAGCAATTAAAAAAACGGAGGGAATCTCCCTAAAATATTTTAACCATTTCATAACCATATCAAATATTATATGCCTTAATTCGGGAATAAAACTACATTGATTAAATTGACAAGCAATATAACAACAATGATATAAAACTTTAGAACTAGTCGGATAATAGACACCGGATAAAACTTTAGTTGCGTTAGAAAAAGATTTTAACAATTCATGCAAAGATGTACATGCATCCCAATGAGATAAATGCAAACTAACACCATACTCATCACTTCTAAAAAATTGTACTAATAATTCTTTATATTTAAAAGTTGCATTAAGCATTTCATAGGTGGCATTCCACCTATGAGTAATATCGGTTGGAAAACGTTTAGCTCGGACTCCATGAGAAGTACAAAAAGAAGCCCATTTTTTTGCAATTTTTTTATGCTTATGTATGACTAAAATTGCTTCCCTAATAGGTTGGATAGAATGAGTATAAAGTTTCATACCATCTTGAACGGCTAAATTAAGAATATGAGTAATACAACGACAATGGAAAAACTTACCTCCGAGGACCAGATTGCACCCCAAAATAAGATCCCTTACCGATG
>JAPKLW010004461.1:0-27115 GCA_026898455.1 Plectranthus barbatus
GTCATGTCTTGAAATTTGTTTAAGGAGTTGAATGTTGGAGAATTGAAGTCCACTTGTCAAGTGCTTCAAATGGCTAATCAAGCTTTGTTTTGCCCTCGAGGGGTTGTTGAAGACGTGCATGTGGAGATTTCGAGTTTCACCTTCCTGGGTGACTTCTTGATTGTAGATATGGAGAACAAGGGGGGTATTAACCTTATCTTTGGGAGGCCATTCTTGCATATGGCCGACACTTTATTTGATATGAAAATGGTGAACTAACTCTCCGGTGTTGTGGAAAGGAAGTTGTGTTCTCCTTGCCCTCAAGAAGTTTAGATTAGATGAGAATTGATGAGGAACAAGTGGAAGTTGATAAAGGAGTTTTGAAGAAGAGGCTTAAGGAGGAGGATGATCCAGGATTATCTCATATGGACATGGTGATTGAGGAGTACGACGATCCGGAGGATTACTTAGAGCACGAACAAGGAAGAACAAAGAAGGCTAGAGTGGATGAAGAGACACCTAGAAATGCAAGGTGAAAGTTGGTCTTCCTGGATGAACATTGGGTACTTGAGCAAGGTATGAGTTCCGGATCCGCTCCTTCTGATCATGATTGAAGAAACTTGAGGTAAGAAGTCAAGCTATTGACTATAAAGAAGCGCTTGTTGGGAGGCAACCCAATGTTTAATTGTTTCGGTTATTTTGATTTTTGAGTAAATCTTTAGTTGTTAAATTGCAATGTTTAGGTTGTTTTGTTTCATTGGTTTGTTGCTTTGCTAATAATGGATATAGGATACTTGATGTGTGGATGTTTTCACAAGACTTACTTGATTTTGTTTTGAGAATTCGGATTTTGGAAGGTGTTTAACTGATGTGGAGTTGAAGAACTGAAGAAAGGATGCTTGGAAATGGCAAAACAAAGGAAATTACAAGCCTGGACTGTTTCGGATCGCCCCAACTCGAGGAGGATCGGCCGATCCCAACCTTTGCTGCTGTGGGATGGTTGGGATCGGCCGAGAAAGACAGAAATTCAAAATTTTCGCAGGCAGAGGAGGAGATCGACCGAGCGGATGCAGGCTCGGTCGATCTGGATCGGGCAGCCAAAATTGGCGGACAGAGCCTCGGATGGGTCGATCCAACCTTGGATCGGCCGATCTCTGCACAGATTTAAAAGGGATTCTAGGGTTCATTTTGCCCCATCTCCATTTCTGTCGAAAATTTTCTTCTAAAATCCTTCCTTGTGCTTACTTTCTCTGATTTGAAAAGTTCTCACCCCTTGATTTTTATCATGGCTAGCAAGAAAGCGAAGGGTGTTGGTCCTTAAATATCAGAGTCGTCGTGATTACAACTTAACACGAAATGCAGCGGAATAAATATACGTCACTTACACTTATCGTTGTTTACAAAATATTTCTTAGCTCAAGTTATGATTTAAGTTAGTTTTCAGATATACGCTAGCAACTCTGTTGCTTGGTTTCAAATCAACTTTAAACAGTAAATAATAAAATAGTAAATGAACACAGGATTTTTATAGTGGTTCGATCCAAATAGATCTACGTCCACTCCTTAGCTAGTATGCTAAGTATTTCACTAGAAAAGTATACAACAGTACAAGGATTCACCAACACTAGCGGTAGGCGGCGAACTTTCGAACCGGCCACGGCACAGCTATCCTCCGTCACTTAGCACTTTTCCGATCACAGCTCCGGCCAAGTTAAGGGCACACCTTCGTAAAACTTGTCCTTCGTTGTTGAGGCTTTTATAGTTTGCCCCTGAACTCAATAAATACGCGGCTAAAGCCCGTCAGAGTCAATATTTTTCAAGAGTGACTGTTGGATCTTCCTAGGAAGGAACTTATCCTTATGATTGAAGATTCTTAACAGAAGTTCAAGAATCTTCAAGGATAAGTGTCAGATATTCAATGAAAAGACACTTTGGGTTGTTGAGGGCTTTGAATGCACTTTTTTATCACGAGCTCTCAACTGACTACTTTTCACTTGTTCGCTTTGTCAAAGGAATCTCACACTTGTGTAGTTTACGAATGTCGGTAGTGATAGAAGCAGTAGTAGTCTCCACTTTCGGACCTGCCTTTTATAGATGAAGATTCAAACTTTGAATCTCCATATCCGTTAGACTCAACGGCTCCTTGATCAGAGAGTGTTTGGTCTGTGACAGTCGCTTTTGTCTTTGACTTGTGCTTTCCTAACTACTTCGGGAAAGTCTCGTCCTTTGTGTGAGCTTTTTGTCAGAACGGCAGTGAGACTTCAGCATCCTGTATATTGCTCTGCTAGGATCCTTTGTTTAGCAGCTGAAGACTCTTGTTGATACATAACTCTTTTATCCTTTGTTTGCTCGCTTCTCTAGCAGTTTGCTGGTTGTTGATGGATGCTAACATCTTAGCATTCTGTTGTTCAATGTCTTTTAGCAAACATCATCTTCTCCGTGACTGCTAGGAATTCTTCTAGCACACTTGTCTATTACAACTCAATATAAAACCTATACAGGACTTCACAGAGTATGCTAGACTATCTAGAGTTCAGCAAGTGATCGACCAACTACTAAGGTTTGATCCAACAAAACCTTTTACAAGTAAATCCTAAGGGAGATTTTAGGAATAATTTCCCAACAATTTCCCCCTTTTTGGTTCGATCAAAGCTTACTATCATTTGCTGACCATAAGTGGAAGAATGTCTGTGTTTTACAAAACTATGCTATCCTATCAATCTAACACAGAGTTTTTCCAGCTAGGTTCAAGCAAAAAAAATGGTTTTAATAAAATTCCCCTTCAACAAGTGCTAGGAAATATTTCTCGATTAAACATAAATGAATGCTACACAAAGGTAATATGCTAGGAATTCTAGCACCCATAAAATTAGCAAACATTCACCAACCAAAACATAATCTCCATATCCACATGTAAATTTGTTGAATACACCAGGAGTGTAAATCAACTAGAACACACCAATAAAAATCAGAGGTGGACAAAGAGAATTTGTCTAAGTCTGATCCAATTTTATAGATGATATAGCAGTTTCAAGTACAAATTGGACTCAGAAAGCAAAAAAATATAGAGATTGGACCTTATCGTCTATGAGTCGGGTGATGGCTTGTCTGCTTGCTTGTCCTTCTCGCTGTCTGCTGGATTCGATGAGTTGCCCTTCTGGATATCAGCAAGTCTCTCCATGGTGAACTTCATGAAACTCTCAAGAAGATTGGCTCCTGTTTCTCTCTCAGCAGCCTCACGCTCCAGTCGTTTGGCCAGCTTCTCCTGCTCCATTGCAATCTTCTGCATTTGAAGTTCTTGTTCTTTCCTTCTCAGCTCTTCTTTGACTGCTTCCTCCTTTCGCCTTATCTCCTCCTTAGCTGCAGCTAGCTCCTCATCTTCCTTTCTTCTTCGTTCTTGGTCAGCCTATCTTCTTTCTTCCCCCTCTTTGATTGCAGCAAAAAAGTTGGTACCATAAACCACCACGGTCTCCATTAAAGTTGTCTTGGCTTCGGCTAACTCCTTTTGAACGACCTCCAGGCCTGTCTTATTCTCAGAGACGACCAATTTGTTTTCAGCAACCTCCGATCGTACATAGGATACATCTCCCCGTACCTCATCAATTTCTCTTCTCAAGTGGATGGTTGCTTCCGCCACCTTCTCATCAACGGTTACTTGCAAATAAGAGGTAAAGGCTCCAGCCATATCGGCATTCATTGGAAAGGGCATCTGCAGAGAGGTTATTGGAATAGCATTGAAGGACGTGGTTGCAATGAGTTCTTGGCTCGATGGAATAGGTGTTTGCGGAACTTGAGTAGCAACCGCATCAACATTTACCTGATAAAAGGCTTCCTCATTTACTATCCGATGAGCGGCCTCCTGAATTTGTGCATTCTCCTGAGCAATTCGGGCCTCTGCTTCCTGAGCATCCTTAACTATTTTCTGAATATCAACATCCAGGAATTTGGCCAACTGCATATCTTTGTAATCAATCTCGAGGGCTGCACGCTCAGTAGCCTTTGCCGCTATTCGAGCCTTGAGTCTCTCTGCTCGCTGAACTTCATACTCCAATTGGCGTTTCCTGTAGTCTACAACAGCTCTTGCCTGACGTTTGGACAGCTCAACTCTGGCATCAGAGTACCCATCAGGTACAAAGGTGGACTTAGGTAAACTTGCAGTCTGTGTGAGAGACCGGTGTTCTCGGATGGCTTGAAGTCTGCACATCACTTGTTTATCCGAGAACTGTTTCATTCCTGGAACTTGATCAATCCAGTCAAAACACCATCGTTCCTCGCGCCTCCAGAAGTTTAATCCCTTTGCTGCGATAATCAACATCCTCTCTTCGAAGCAGAGTTGATACATGATATAATCAAACTTCTTCCAGCGGCGAAATTCCTCTGCTATCAAACGTCCTTCTGGGGTTGATTCATCCAACTCAGTGTGGAATAAATCTTCAATGGCTCTTTCTATTTCGGATTGAACAAACAATTATATTTCCTCGACCATAGGTGCCAGATCAGAATTGGGCAATTCTTCAGGATAGACCTTTGCACACCACTGACCAATTCTTCGTAGCTGATAACGAGGTCCTGGTAGTCCATTGAGAGGCACTCGAAGAGTAATATCCGATCCAGATGGTACTTTCCTCATGCATTTGGCATTGAATATTTCCTCAGATTCTCCATCAGAATCAGATTCAGAGATGCAGGAGGATTCAGGTTCAGTGAGGGGAGAATCATGCCCTCCAACGAATGGTGGTTCCTGGAGTGTCTCAGTATCTGGTTGCTCTTCTATTGGATTATCACTTGAGAGGACTGTAGCAGATTGATCATCAAAATGTGTTTCCTTCGGATGGTCTGCTGGAACTGTCTGCTCCGATTGATCTACTAACATGGTCTGTTCTGGGTTCTCTTCAGTTGTATCAGGATTGATGATTGAGACAACTTGTTCTTCAGCACTTCGAGCTCCACTCGATCCTGCTCCATCTTCTCTGCGATCTGATGGAATGAAATTTTCAGGTTCTCCTGCAGGATGGCTGGATTGATTGGAATGTGGATAATGAGTTTCATCAAAGGCTCCTGACTCCAGCAGTCTTGTAAACTCTTCATCAGATATTTCTTCTTCATCAGCAACTATCTTCTTATCAGATGAAGGATTGAGAGTTGGCTCCTCTTCTGATTGAGCTTTCATCTTCCCTTTCTTCGCAGCCTCCTCTGCTAATCGACGAAGTTCAGCAGCAGGATCTTCATTTGCATCCTTCAAAGTCATATCTGCTGAGGGCTCTGCTATTTCCTTGTCCTTTCCTGGGATTGCATCTCCATCTGCAGTATTCTCTACTGCTTTTGATTGCTCCACTTGTTCTGCTGACATCTCATCCACTCTGCTAGTCTCTTCTGCTCTGCTAGCCTCTTCTGCTCTGCTAGCCTCGGCTGCCTGTGAGCCTCATCTTCTCTGCTAGCCTCAACCGCTATGCTAGCCTCAACTGCTATGCTAGCACTATCTTCTCTGCTAGCCTCCTCTGCTATGCTAGCATCATCCATAGGCTTTTCAGCAACGTTCACTTCTTCAGCAGAATCCTTCGAAGATTTTCTAGACTTCTTTTTACCCACATGTTTTTCATGTGCTTGCCTTAGTTTCTCAAACTCCTGATCACGAGCATCAAATATCATTTGCTCTCTCATCTTCTTGAACTGTTTTTTCTCAAGCTCCTTTCGCTGAGCATTTCTCTTTCTCTTGGTTGTTCTGATTCCTTGCAAACGCTCCTTTAAGCATCTGGAAGATAATGGAGTATGGTCATCATCTGCATTCTCCTTCTCTGCTCTATCTCCAGCAGACTTCTTTCCCTTCTCAGTAGCCTCGGATTCCTCCTTATCCGATGCTAGGACCAATTTCCTCCTTGTCTTCTTTCTTGCTTACTTCTCAGGGGAAGTGATATTTGATCTCTTCTTTGTTGGAATTTCTAGAGCAGTAGCCCCAATAACTAATGGAAGTTGTTCGGCTTCTCTTTCGGTCATGATCTCATTAATCTGCTCCACAGGAAGGTTTCCTAACTTCTCGATTTCTTCAAGATTTTTAAAACAATGCTCTGTTTCAGCATTCGTTCTCAACAATGCTATTTCTTCTTCTGTCATCGGAATGGAGGGTTGGAGTATCTGAACTGCTAGACTCGCTTCATCAGGTTCCTCAGGAGAGGTTGGCTTATCCTTGTCCACATTGGATTTCCCTTTCAACTTTCGAGGATTTCTAGCATTGACCGGCTTAGGCTCTTTCTTTGTTACCGGCATGTAATCAGTCGACAGGGCACTGACACCTCGATCAACCCCTTTGTTAGTGAGCAGCATCTCCAAATATTTACTAATCTTCAACCCAAAGTTCACATTCGAAGAGAATGTTCCATCTATCTCCATATGAACATTCTTCCTTGCATGCTCTGCCCACTGCTCAAATATAAATTCAGCCCAATTTCCCTTAATATTGTCGTTCAATGCCATCATCACGACATATTTCTTAACAGAGAGCTCCGAATAAGAACCAACATCGCACTAGAGCATCTTTATCACTATCTCTGCAAGCAGTTTGTACTCCTCTGACAATGTGTTGATAGGAGTAGCAACCTTAAACGTACTTGCTTCCCCTTTCTCTCCTGACTTCTTCTAAAGGTTCCAACGCTTTTCCATTTTAGCAACATCATTCGCCTTGTATTGAGAGATCTTGGCTCCATAATTTCTAAGTCCAAAAGTTCTAGACAGCAATTCAGCGTTTACTTCTACAATGTTCCCATACACACTCGTCTTAAACGACTTCTGATCATCACTCATGATAGCTCTAGCATAAAATTCAGAAACCATATGCGGATGAAATTGATCAGGTTCAGCGGAGAGTATTTTACCAGTAACTCGGAATTAAGAAGATTCATGATCCATTTGGGAAAGTGATTTATGGCAAGGGGCATGTACAGGATTCTGTCTTTCATGATCTGTGCCACTCGTCTCTGCTCCACCGAGTGACCGGACAATTTCTTCAGTCTAGCCAGAGTCACTAATTTGCAGTAAGGAATTGACTCATCAATGTCTTCCTTCTTCACAATCCCAGTAAAACCGGGTGCATGTCGCACATGCAGGGGTGAACTCACAATGGGTGGATAGATAAATGCGGGTGGTTGAAATTGGAGTGTTTCTGGGTTTTCTGATGACGATGATTCTGTGTTCAGAGAATGGCTTGACTCTTGATTTTGAGAAGTTGGAGAATTTTGATTTGAAGCCATGGTTGGGAATTTTAGTGAGGGTGAAGGGTTTTGAGAGGGTTTTGTAAATAAGAGAGATGACAACTTTCTCGGAAGGTTAGGGATTTGAAATTTTTGAGAAGGGCGGGTCAAGATATAAGAGACACAAAAAAAATGAAAGATCGGATGAATGGGGTTCAATCTTCCTTAAATAAGATCGATGGCTGAACGGAATTTTTGTGTCGTGTGGAAGTCCACACTCTCACTTTCTTGTCGTCAAAATGACGTGTCACGTCCTGATTCGTTGCATCCAACTGAGCACATTAAATGCTCTTCCTTTGTCTCAGGCCTCAATTGCGAATAAGGTTAATATTTCCTCTGGCCCAAATACAAACAAAATACTTTCTCCGCTGGCCCAAGTACAAATAAAGTACTTTTTCGCTGGCCCAAGTGCAAATAAGTTTTGGCGCCGGGCCAAATTCCTTTAACAGATAATTCTCCATGATATTCCCTTCCTTCAAGAATTGTACGGCAACTGATTTGGCTTCTTCTAACTAGATATAACCGTCTGAAATCATCTTCAAGCATTAAATGTATATGCTCCGATTAATACACTTATACTCCCTCCTTCGAATGTGTTGAGACAAATATGGAATTGTCACAACATATTCGAAACACCAAAATAGTATAATATCCGCAGAACATAAAATCGACTAAGGGTACAGATTACCCTAAATAAGTGATAAGATATGAAAATCGGTGTTAGGTTGTAGCAGATCATTACACCACGGAGAAGTCATTATGACCCTCGAGCCATACGCTCGATTAGATGGGTAGATGTCACTGCTGAACGGAGTGACCCTTCTGTACCGTCACAACGCCTCTACTGCTGGCGACGATTGGAGTCCCAAGGGCAGTGAATCATCACCCCTCTTTCTCGATGAACCAAATCTCCATCAATGCTCGAGTGATCTCCCGTCTATAAATAGACTCTTCATAATCACATATTTCTACCAAAACCTTCTTCTTCAATACTTAACCTTAAAAAATGTCTTCTTCTTCATCGCGTCATGCGCCTCATGAACCCCCTTACTCTCCCTACTCCTACCCCTGTTCTCCTTATTCCCCTTCTCGAAGTTTACACGTCAAAAGGAATGAGGTGTTCAGCGAGGCTGGTCTCCGCGAATGCTATGCGGATGATCCTAGGGTTGCCAACGTTGTGATGCAGAAATTGGTCGCGACCGGAATCTACAAGTACGTGACTATGACTCCGCATCACTTTCATGACGAGATTCTCCAAAAATTCTTCCGTCAAGCTCGGGTTGGGACGAGGCCATCTACGGTGTTCTGAACAACCGTATGGTGAGGTGAACATCAGACTCTTTTGCGAAGGACTTTGAGTTACCCAGAGGCGCTCACTCAGTTTTCGACTACCGAACCGGTGACGTGGCCCCGGAGTATGCTGCTTGGAAGCGTTGGAAGCGAGGGCCTAGGTGCAGGTTTTCTTCAGACATATCCCCTCTGAATCTTCGTCCGGAGTACCGAGTCATTCACCAAGTCGTCAAGCATATGGTGAATGGGATGTATGCTGAAGATGAGTACACCATCTCCAAGCAGTCCTGGCAGGCGATGATGGTTGTGGACGATGGATGGCAAGGCGCTGAATTGGCCGGCCTGATCTTCGAAGAGGTGAAGACGGTCGTTGATCACTGGCCTAAGGTGGATCTGACCAATGGGATGCAGCTAAGCTGGCTGCTTGAGCAGAGCTTTCCTGAACTGGCTTCTGGCCTTTCAACCCTTGGTTGCTTCGACTTCTACCCGATGCGCCCTTCCACTCCATGATGCCACCCTCTGCTGATTCCACCCTCTGCTGATGATCTGATGAAGTTTTTGATGTTTAGATGGTTTTTGTTGATGATGATGTGTACCACCCCTTTTCTTACTCTAATCTCCTCCTTCTCTCTCCCCTCTGTATCTGGTGCAAGACGAATAGTTCTTACTTCTTTTAATATTAATGAAATTTATGCTTGATTATTCCTCTGTTTCTTCATCTCAATAATTTTTATTCTCATATAATAGAAAAATTCAGCACGCTCGAATAAGAAAATCATGTAAGTATAACTCATCTGAAGAAATTAGTCAAATCCTCTGCTGAGACAAGTTAATACTCTGCTAGAGATAATTAAGAACTCTGCTGGAAATAATCGATAACTCTGCTGGGAAAAGACAAGTTAAGCACTCTGCTGGGGAAGGATGAGGTGGACACTCTGCTAAAAATATAAGAATTCTCTGCTGAATCGTTCTTCAGCAGCGATAGGACTTCGCACATATTCTTTTAATAAGCTAATTCAGCAGATTAAACAAAAAATTCAGCAGATTAATCCCAGACTCCTTAGCATCTGCATATATTGAGTATTAAGTCTTCAAGAAATCCAGAAAGAATGAAAACAAGATTTCATTCATCCAAGGTCTCGTCGAACTCCATAAGACCCAATTTAATGCATAACTCCTTAAATCTTGACTCTGGGAGAGGTTTAGTAAAGATATCTGCAATTTGATCTTCAGTGCATATATACTTGACATCAATGTCCTTCTTCTCTTGATGATCTCGAATGAAGTGGTGACGGATATCGATGTGCTTTGTTCTGGAGTGATGAACAGGATTCTTTGTAATGCACATGGCACTATTGTTGTCGCAGTATATTGGCACACATTCAGGAGCAATTCCATAATCCTGCAATTGTTGTCTTATCCAGAGAATCTGTGAACGACAACTAGCAGCCGCCACATACTCTGCTTTTGTGGTTGATGTGGCATCAGAGTGCTGCTTCTTGCTAAACCAGCTTATGAGCTTGTGTCCCAGAAATTGACACGTGCCACTGGTGCTCTTCCGGTCAATCTTGCATCCTCCGAAGTCTGAATCCGAGTATCCACTTAATGAAAGGCTATCGGCTCTTGGATACCAGATTCTTAGTCCCTCCGTGCACTTCAAATAACGAACAATCCTCTTAGCAGTATCAAAGTGTGTCTTCTTAGGATTGGCTTGATACCTTGTGCATAAACCAACAGCATAGGAGATATCAGGTCTGCTAGCAGTGAGGTATAGCAGTGACCCTATGATTCCTCGATACATAGTAGGATTCATATCTTCTCCTTCTTTCTCAAGAGCAGCAATGCAGGTTGTGCTAATAGGAATTTGTAGGCTCTTAGTCTTCTCTGGACAATACTTTGCAATAAGATCCCGAGTATACTTCTTCTGGTGAATGAAAATTCCCTCTCTGGACTGTTGAACTTGCAATCCAAGGAAATAAGACATTTTTCCCATCATGCTCATCTGAAAGTTGCTAGTCATGAGATCGGAGAACCTATCACATAGATCTTGGTTCTTTGACCCAAAAATTATATCATCAACATATATCTGAACTAGCAGAATACTGTCTCCATCCTTAATACGAAAGAGAGTTTGATCTATCCTCGCTTTCTGAAATCCATTAGACAGCAAGAACTTAGACAAAGTTCCATACCAGGCTCTTGGTGCTTGCTTCAGACCATACAGTGCCTTCTTGAGCCTGTAAACTTGATTGCCTTGCTCAAATCCCGGAGGTTGCTCGACATAGACTTCCTCCTTGAGCTCGCCATTAAGGAATGCACTCTTCACGTCCATCTGCATCACATCAAACTCATGATACGCAACATATGCCAGAAATAGACGGATTGCCTCTAGTCTTGCTACTGGGGCGAAGGTTTCATCATAATCTATGCCCTCACATTGTCTATATCCTTTGGCCACAAGACGTGCCTTGTTCCTGACTACAAAGCCTGATTCATCCTTCTTGTTTTTGAATACCCACTTAGTGCCTATGACACTCTGGTGCTCTGGTTTGTCTACTAGTTCCCACACATTGTTTCGTGTGAACTCTGCAAGCTCCTCTTGCATGGCATTCACCCAATCCGCATCTAGCAGTGCTTCTTCAACTTTCTTGGGTTCTTCATTAGATATGTAGCAAGCTAACATGGCATTGGCATTCCCTTGCCTTGTTAATAATGGATCATTAACATTTCCTAGAATTCCTTCTGGGGGATGAGCACGAAGCCACGCAGGCCTGATTTGTGCTGAATTTCCATCTGGTACTCCTTCTTGATTGTCAATCATTTCTTCTGGATTCTCAGCTTCTATATTATTTCCATCTTCATTTTCTTGATGTTCTGCTCCTGGAATATCAACAACTTGCTCCTCGGCAACTTCTGCTGGATCTTTAGGAACATCTTCAACGGGTATGACAATAACTGGAATATCCACAGCAGGTTCTTCCGCAACACCTTTGTCAAGGTCTTCATCGATTCCCTCATCGCCTTCATCATCAAGAAGTCCCGTAACATCCAAGTTATCATTCAGTTGAATAGGAAATGTGGCCTCAGCATGATCATTAGCATCATTGGCCTGGTCAGCAGTCTGATCTCCTGCTGGGTGCGTCTTTGGTGGATTAGAATCATTCATCGACCTAGTCGGATCAATACTCATATTTCAAAAGAATTCGCAATTGATTGATCATTGACATCATTGGTCTCATGATTGCTATCCTTTTGATCCTTTGTAATCCTGCGCACTAGAGTAGACTCATCAAAAATAACATTGCATGTTATTTCCACAATATGAGTTGTCTTATTTAACACTCTATAACCTTTATGAGAAGGGTGTCCATATCCTAGGAACACGCCCTCATCAGATTTAGGTGAGAAAGTGTTAAGCTTCGACTTCCCATTGTTATGGATATAACATGTTGAACCGAAAACACAAAGATGAGTGATTGAAGGCTTACGACCATTGTACACTTCATAAGGAGTTTTGTTAAATCTGCCATTGACTGCGCTCCTGTTCTGAGTGTAACATGCAGTCATAATCGCTTCTCCCCAATATTTTCCACTTAATCCAGAGTCCGCTAGCATGGATCGAACGGCTTCCTTCAATGTCCTGTTCCTTCGTTCTACTAACCCGTTCTGCTGAGGGGTCCTGGCAGTGGACTTTTCATGATTGATACCAGCTTCTGCGCAAAAGTCCATCAAGATTCCATTGCAGAACTTTGTTCCATTATCTGATCTGATTCTTTTCACAGTAACCTCCTTGCTATTTTGTTCTCTCAGTATCAGCTCAGGGAGTAGAATCTTCACTTCGTCTTTGGTTCTCAGCAAACAAACCCATGTATACCTGGAAAAATCATCAACAACCACAAGTGTATAAACTTTCTTACCCACAGTTGCTGGAGTAACAGGGCCGAATAGATCCATGTGAAGGAGTTCAAGGATCCTCTTTGAAGTGGCATTTTCTGGATTTGTTTTGAAGGATGCCTTCATCTGTTTGCCTTGTTAGCATGCCTTGCACACGCATTCCTTTCGGAAAGTCTCCACAGGCAGTCCCTCCACCAGCTTATGTTTGGCTAGAAAATTGATTGTCTTGAAGTTCAGGTGGTTCAATCTCTTATGCCACAGCCAATTGGTTTCCTCTTTGTTGAAGGCTACGAAGCATGAGTCCTGTTGGCCACTCTGCCAATCGACTACGTATAAGACACCCTTGCGGACGCCTCTTAGCTTCACTTCTCCTGTAACCTTATCAACAATATCACAACCAGTGTTAATGAAATAAACATTGTACCCATTTTCACATAGTTGGCTGATGCTCATCAAGTTGTGTTTGAGATTTGAAACGAGTGCGGCATTAACAATTCGTTTTCCATCTTGTTCTACACATCCTCTGCCAATTACTCTTCCTTTGCTGTTATCACCAAAGATGACTGATGATCCATAAACACTTTGAATTTCTGAAAATAGATCTGCCCTTCCAGTCATATGACCTGAGCAGCCACTGTCAAGGATCCACTCATCTGGCAATCTTGATGCCTTGGTTCTTGGACCCTGTTCCTGCAAGAGTTAAGAAATTGATTTAGGTACCCGCTTAGTATCGGGTCCTGCAGGATTAGCGATTGTCATTGTTCCTTTTGGAACCCACATACGAGTGATCTTCAAAATTTTCTTCTTAACATCACTCTTTATACCTTTCTCAACCTTAGGATAAGTAAATCTTGTATGCTTAGATTTAGGATGAGGTGTAGTAGTGTGTTGAGCCTTCCTTGTCCTTTTGGAAGGAATTTGTTTGGACTCAGGCCTCACATAGGTGATCCGCCTATGTGGTGTGTATGAATCATATGATGGTTTTACAGCATTGTAATGAACATGTTTGCCTTTATGAAATGAGGAATTTGCTGTCCTAGCAGTGGATGCACTCTGCTCGGCGTTCCTTCTAGACTCTGCTAACCACGGTTGCCTAGCAGACACTCTAGCATTCTGCTGAGGTTTAGCATACCTCTGCTGAGGTTTAGCAAGTTCATTCTGCCTTTTGCCTTGAGTCTGCTTAGCAGTGGAAGTTTCAGTAGATGACTTTTCTTTCAACTTCTCTTCAAGAAGAAATTTTCCAGCAGAGACAAACTGAATAGTTCTCTGCTTAGAAGATTCGCCTCTATTATTGTTATCAAATCCAACACCAGCTCTATCAGTGTGGTGTCTCTCCTGACTAATTGCAGCATTCAAAACGGCTCTACTAGTGGTGTATGTGCATATGCAATTTTCCTTTGGTTTATTTTTCAAAGCTATATTCTCCTTTTCAAGAATTTTAAAATTTTCAGAAAGTTTGGAGAATTCAGCCTTCATTTTTGAGAATTCCTCACCTTCAGACCTTAGTCTTTCGACTTCCTCGGTCAAACTTGAAACTTTCAACTTCAGTGAGGTGTTTTCACCAACAATAGCATTTTTTATTTCATACATTTTTGAAAATTCAATAAAGAGTTTTGTAAGATAATCATCTTCAAAATCTGAAGAAGTGAATTCCTCTGATTGATGCATGATATGTGGAATTGTAACATGCATGGGAGTTACCTCTTCTCTGTCAATTTCTAAGATAGGATCTGCTGAGCAGTCACCGTCAGCATCGGCAAACTGATCATCAACAATATCGGCCATCAGCACTAGCATTGCCTCTTCATTGTCATCGTCAGTTGAATAATACTCTTCCTCCTCATTATCAGGAATGTCAGGAACCTCGGTTCTAGTCAGCAATGCTTTGGTCACCGCCCTGACTGCCCTTCTTTCAAATCTTTGCTTGAGGCGATCCCTTTCCTCTTGGCTTACTCTAGGACACTCATGCTTTAGATGATTCGGAGAGTTGCATTCAAAGCATGTCCTTTGCTTTCTTTGAGTTGATCGAGCAGATGGTGAGAGTTTTGCATCCTTGTCTTCTTTTTTCAGCCTTTGCCTCTTGTATGAGTTTCTGAAGCTTCCTCATCTGCTCTTCTAATTCACTGATCTTGAGATCTTCCTTTTGTGAGCTTGAGGATGTCGCACCCTCCTTTGCTGGTGATGTTAAGGTGGATCTCTCTTTGTTGAATGGTTTCTTTGGTTTATACTTCCCAGCATCTTTCTTGACAAAGTACGCCAGATCCTCAGAGTTCACAGCTTTGTTTGACGAGGTTTGAGCCACGGCAGCTTCGTTCTTCTTTGATTGTTGTATGATGAACTCATGAGCTTTAAGTTGAGCAAATACCTCTGATGTAGACATTGTGTTGAGGTCCTTCTCGCTCAGACTTGTCATTTTCACGAACCAGTCGCTTCTAGGATAGAGCTTTGAAATGATCTTGTGGTTCATCTCTTCATTCTCATATTTCTTTCCTAGGTTGTTCAGCTCACCAATGATAGTGTTGAAACATTCCTCCATAGCCTGTATGGATTCACCTGCAATCATGGAGAAAGACTCATATTTGTCAACAGCTACCTGTATCTTGTTGCGTTTCATTTGGTCAGTCTCCTGAGATGCGTTGCAAACGTATTCCCACATCTCCTTAGCAGTGTCAAACTCAAGAGCTTTGTCTGCCATCAGCTTAGGCAGTGAATCATAGATTAGTTTCTTTGCTAAGTGCTCCAGCTGTGCTCTCTTTTTGTCCTCGGTAGAATATTCTTCAAACGGTTTAGGAATCATTTGAGGTCTTGGTTCATCTCCATCCTCAGCTTGTCCTACAAAAGTGTTAGCTTTCATAATAACAATTGGACCTCTTTCCAAGACATCTACCATTGAGGGGTGTATGCTTTGAAGCTGAATGGGTGCAAGCTTCTTCCATGACTTGAAGTTTTCTTTGTTGTACTTTCCAAGCGAGTGATTCAACATCTTGTCTATTTCTTTAGTGATTTCCGGAGCTACGACACAGAGAACAAGGATAACAGTGCAAGGAAAAGATAGATCAGGTCTTAAAGCGACTCAGAAGCAGTCGATTTTTCAACCTCCTGCTCTGATACCACTTGTTGGTCCTTAAATATCAGAGTCGTCGTGATTACAACTTAACACGAAATGCAGCGAAATAAATATACATCACTTACACTTATCGTTGTTTACAAAATATTTCTTAGCTCAAGTTATGATTTAAGTTAGTTTTCAGATATACGCTAGCAACTCTGTTGCTAGGTTTCAAATCAACTTTAAACAGTAAATAATAAAACAGTAAATGAACACAGGATTTTTATAGTGGTTCGATCCAAATAGATCTACGTCCACTCCTTAGCTAGTATGCTAAGTATTCACTAGAAAAGTATACAACAGTACAAGGATTCACCAACACTAGCGGTAGGCGGCGAACTTTCGAACCGGCCACGGCACAGCTATCCTCCGTCACTTTGCACTTTTCCGATCACAGCTCCGGCCAAGTCAAGGGCACACCTTCGTAAAACTTGTCCTTCGCTGTTGAGGCTTTTATAGTTTGCCCCTGAACTCAATAAATACGCGGCTAAAGCCCGTCAGAGTCAATCTTTTTCAAGAGTGACTGTTGGATCTTCCTAGGAAGGAAGTTATCCCAATGATTGAAGATTCTTAACAGAAGTTCAAGAATCTTCAAGGATAAGTGTCAAATATTCAATGAAAAGACACTCTGGGTTGTTGAGGGCTTTGAATGCACTTTTTTATCACGAGCTCTCAACTGACTACTTTTCACTTGTTCGCTTTGTCAAAGGAATCTCACACTTGTGTAGTTTGTGAATGTCGGTAGTGATAGAAGCAGTAGTAGTCTCCAATTTCGGACCAGCCTTTTATAGATGGAGATTCAAACTTTGAATCTCCATATCCGTTAGACTCAACGGCTCCTTGATCCGAGAGTGTTTGGTCTGTGGCAGTCGCTTTTGTCTTTGACTTGTACTTTCCTAACTACTTCAGAAAAGTCTCGTCCTTTGTGTGAGCTTTTTGTCAGAACGGCAGTGAGACTTCAGCATCCTGTATATTGCTCTACTAGGATCCTTTGTTTAGCAGCTGAAGACTCTTGTTGATACATAACTCTTTTATCCTTTGTTTGCTCGCTTCTCTAGCAGTTTGCTGGTTGTTGATGGATGCTAATATCTTAGCATTCTGCTGTTCAATGTCTTTTATCAAACATCATCTTCTCCGTGACTGCTAGGAATTCTTCTAGCACACTATTCTATTACAACTCAATATAAAACCTATACAGGACTTTACAGAGTATGCTAGACTATCTAGAGTTCAGCAAGTGATCGACCAACTACTAAGGTTTGATCCAACAAAACCTTTTACAAGTAAATCCTAAGGGAGATTTTAGGATTAATTTCCCAACAAAGGGGAGTACTTCTTCCTCAATTGGGCGACCAAAGGGGTTTGATGATGAAGAATTTGCAATATACAAGAGTTTGATGGATAGGCAAATTGTGGGCACCAAATATCCGTGCAAGGAGACGTTGAGGACACTAGTGCTGAAGAGTGATGTATGGAGCCTTATCAAAGGCATTGGATGGACGAAGTTGCTCACCGCACGGTGGCCGGCCTACATGGAATTAACAAAAGAGTTTTTGGCCTCTGTCACTATCTTGAAGGGTCCGAATAGTGTTCATCTGTCGTTGAAATTCAAGATTAAAGGTAAGGAATACTTTCTTCAAAGGCATGAACTTGACCTACTCTTTGAATGTGATGAGAATCCTGAATTTGTGCTGGAAGGACTTAATCTTGTTGCTTTCTTGGAGTCAATTACTGGTTTAACATTTGAACGGACATTTAACATTAAGTCTTGTAGAGCTTCCGCCATTAGGAATCCTTTTTTTAGATATATATATTCATAAATTGGTGGGTGGATCGGTGTGCAGTAGGTACGAGTCTAGTAATGTGATTTTGTCGGAACTTTACATGTTTCATGCTTTGGTGAATGGGAGAAAATTTTCTATGGGGGCTATGCTTATAGATGGATGGAGTAGGTTGTGGAATTCTAATGCCCCTACTATTAGTGGCGGTATGATTACTCCCGTTTTGGCTGCTTTGGATATTCAATTGTCTGGGGCATCTGCTCCTGCTATGTTTCTGGATACTGCATCACTTGTGGCAGGTAAATTCTTGGTCCGGGGAGGCGTGGTGATACTTATTACAGATTTGGAAGATTTGCGATGGAGTTGCCGCGTGTTGATTACACCACTGTCTCGGATTTGGAGGATAAATCCAACTGGTTATTGGATACTGAGGAGCACAAGGATGTGGTGGGAATTTTGTCCCAAGAGGGGTATTTTACTATTCTTAGTCATTTACCCGAGGATCAGCAGGTCGGTATTAGAGCAGGATCGAGTAGTCAACCACACCCACCTCTGGAGGATTGGCAGCACAGCTTGTTTCGACGATGCAGTGTACCGCTGATTCTGTTGCATCTTTGTCCATGTCTATGCAGGGTTTGGAGGCTCGAATGGGCGCCTTGCAGGATGATTTTTCCTCTTTTCAGACGGGATATGCTGCTGACCAGGCCGCCTTTGCTGCCCGTTTTGCTGGCCTCGATCGGCGAGTGGACGAGGTGCATGAGCTGCTGCGTTGAGTTTTGGTACCATACATTTACCGCCGCCGTGACTGCTCACCACAGGAGCGTGAGGAGTGATGCCGCACCATCTACCATTTTTACAAACTTAGTCCCACTTGACTAAGTTTAGGGGGATGTGCCGGTAACCGGTGCCTTAGTTCATTCTCTCATTTCCTCCTCTATCTTATCCAGAACTTAGTTTAGTTTAGTTTGTTTTGATGATTTTTACCCTAACATTGGAGTTGATTCGATGTGGGTGTATTATGATGATTTGATCTACTTTTGGATTTGGATTTGGTTTGGATATGGATTCATGATTCTTATGATTTTGATTGTGATGTTTGATGGAATGATTAATGAGTTGGTATGAATAACTTCTTTCTATTTTGTTTGGTTAGTGGAATGATAATGGTTTGGTTTGAATGGTTGTGCTAGTGGATAATGTTGTATATTTCTTGATTGTTGGTTTGTGGTTTGTTTGGTGGAAATGAGAATTTAATGGTATGAATTATGCTCAAAAATTGGTGGTGTTTGTGTTTGTTTAGTAGGTACATAAGGCATTGGAGAGGCGGTTTGATCGTGGCTACCTATGGGTAACGCATTTTATCGCTCTCTTGCCATTTATATTCATTGCATGTAGATGTTGTTTGTAGGATTGTTTGTGTGCTTGTGTGTGTGTGATGAACCGAAACTAGGCTTAAGATTGGACCATGATTTACTTGGTGAAGTTTGAATTTTACCTCCACTTTTGATAGGGCGGAATCTTGTTGTCGAAGCATGTCTAAGTTTAACTTTTCCATTGCCAAAGTTTTGTGTTTGGTTAATGTATAGGACTTGACAAAAAGCTGTGATTTTTGAGCTATGATATTGTCATATCTATTTTGTTTGAGAGAGGCGAGATTGAGAGCAAAAGATCTAGAACTTGCATCTATTCTCGATCTATTAGCATGAGTATGTGATCTAGAACTTGCATATATTCCTAGTCCTACCTTACACATCGGGAGTATTAGGTGTTTACTTTGATTATTATTTGCCTTTCATATCTTTGATCCCCGTGATTGAGCTTATTTGGAGAAATTTGATATTATTAGGACAAAGTTTGGGGGGAAAGAGAGAATGAGGGTGAATACGGTGATGTGAGTTGGGATGGGAATTGTTTCTTATTGGTTATTGCAATTGATGAGGCATGGAAGGAAAGAAATAAACAGGATTGATGTAAATCCTAGAAAATAGGCACCCACATGAAAAAACAATTGAAGGAAGGTGCCAATGAAAAAAAAAAAAAAGAAGGCACCCACATGAAAATTTTTTGAAGGAAGGTGCCAATGAAAAAAAAAGAGAAGAAAAAGAGAAAAAGAAAAATGAAAAATGAAAAAAAAGAAAGAAAGATTGGAGGACCACCGATTGATGGACGCCTAGGTGGTCCTAGGCACCGATTTTTGCACACAAGGTGGACTTAAGTTAGTTACAAAAGGCAGTTTGAAATCATGCGAGTATTAGTCCAAATTTAGTTATACTCCACCACTTAAAAACTGGTGGGATTCAAATAATGAGTAAAAGAGTAGATAGCTGAGTAGAAAACATAAATCAGTAAAATGGTACAATTAGTTTATAGTGATTCAGGATCCAACTTTCTATATCCACTCTTCGTTATTCATGAATGGAAATTACTATCACTAATTGCTTACAGATTACAACTATTGATCTCCACCAACGACAGTCTCTAACTTATTCGAGTTGTGGGTTACAACAGTTGACTAAAGTATATCGTAAGAGATCCACTTACTCTTTTACTTGGTCAACTGTTCATTCTTCCTCTGAACTACTCACAATTTGGAAGTTCTTCTTTTTGTGGATTGGAGTCCTCCACATGAGCATTGAATAGAGTGATAAATGCTAGAGCTTAGCTATCCACCAACTGCATTCTCCACTAAGCTTTGTCTATTAGACAAACATATGCCTCATGCGCTACCTAAGATGCACGATAATCTCAAGTGCAGATCACTCGAAATTTTTTTAAAGCTTTTAAGAAGGAGATCTTCTGATCATAACATTCTTTATATATTATATCTGAAGTGTTGTGGCTTCATGCATGTTTAAGTTTCATGCATGTTATAGTTTTGATATGTTTTTGTTGAACAGTTGTGCAACTTCTTTATGTTTGAGTGTTGTGGAGCTAAAGTCGTGTTTTTGGAGGTTACGTTTTTATTAGCAACCAGCTAGATTGGCGACACGTGTCAAGATCTAGGGAATTAGTTGGTAGAAAGAATTTAGCCATTGGTGGAGTTTGTTACGGTAGTTTTTCAGTCGTCTTCTTCGTTCACTTGAGCTTAGAGAGAGAGTTGCAGAGATTTTCAGTTTTGAGTGTGTAATTTTGTAGCCAATTTCGTCCATCAAGAAAATTCATAGTGTGACCCTCTGTAGATGTAGGCAATTGTCGAACCACATATATCGGTGTGTTCTTATCTATTCTTGATTCGCGATTCACAAGATTTGGTTTATTCGATCAGAATTCATAACAGTGGCGCCATCTGTGTGAACGAGATGACAGTGATCGAAATCAAAGACTCAGGAAATATTGTGGAGAGTTCGTGTGAGTAGCAATAAAGCTCTTTGAAGAAATTTTGTCCCTGTGAGTACTTCTGTCGTGTCTATGATTAATAAGACATCGAATAATCTTATTCTTGGATTTTCTGGGATTTCTGTATTCTATTTTTGGAAGTATAGAGCTGTTGCTCATCTGATTGTGAATCGTGTTGAATTTATGTGACTGGAACTCTCTGATCCAGTACTGTAATTTTTTTTCTGAAATCTTGGTCTGTGAATTGTCTGTGGAGAAAGGGGATTATATGTGTATGAAGGTTATGGCTTCAACTCGATTTGAAATCGATAAGTTTTCTCAAAAGAATGATTTCGGGCTTTGGAAAATAAATATTCGAGCTATACTAACAAAAGAAGGACTGGTGGATGCTCTTCTGCCTGACTCTGACAAGGCCTTTGTTGGAGAGACAGCTGAAAAAGAAAAAGGCCAAGTTAATGGATAATGCCACGAGCACTCTACTCAGTTTAGATGACAAGGTGCTGCGCGAGGTCTCCAAGGAGAAGACTGCTGCAGACATATGAAAGAAGTTACAGAATCTATACATAGCTAAATCAATAGCCAACATAATTTATATGAAGCAATGGTTGTATGGTTTCAAGTTTAATGAAGAAAGAAATGTAGTGGATCAACTAGATGACTTCCACAAAGCTGTGGATGAACTTGAAGGCATTGGGGGAGAGATCGAGGATGAAGATAAAGTCATACACCTCCTCAATGCATTGCCTTAATCCTACTCGAGTGCGAAGGATGCTATGGTGTATGGCAGATCAGAGGGAATATTATTAGAGGATGCATTATCAGCCATTAAACAGAAGGAAATGGAGAAGTTCTCAGATGGAAATGGCAATGATCAGAGTGGAATGGTGATGTATATCAAGAAGGGTTAGAAATGCAAATTTTAAAAGAAGTTTCAGACATTCAATAAGTGAGGAAACCAAGAGAGATTCAATCCAAACCAAAGAAATGACTACAAACCTCCTTATTTTCAGAAGAAGCCCTATGGAACTTCACAACAACAAGAAGTTAAACCTCTTGGAAACTTTCAGGATTCTAGGGTGTGTCACTAGTGTAAGAAAACGGGCCACCTAATCAAGGATTGCAATGTGTTGAAGCAGAAGAATTCCTATCAACAAAGAGGGTCCAACCTTGTGAGATCTACAGAAGAAACAACATATAAAATTCTCAATATAATGGAAGCAATTGGAGATGATTCCTGAATTCTTGATTCAGGATGTTCCTTCCACATGTGCCCAAGGAAGAAATGGTTTGTGGACCTAACTCTGAAGGACATGAGCACTGTGATGCTTGGTAACAATCACATTTGCAAGATTGAAGACGTTGGATCAGTTAAAATTCAAAATCATAAGGGAGAAGTCAAAACCCTGTCAGAAGTAAGTTATATCCCTCAAATTCAGAGGAATATTATATCATTGGGTACACTTGAAGCAAGAGGTTTCAAGTTCATTGGAGATGGAGGCACCATTGTAGTTTGCAAAGAAGGTATTGAGGTTCTGAAAGGAAAAAGACTAAATGGTATATATTTGCAGAGACAATCTGTGGAGAATCTGATGTTGTCAAGGCTATGGATTGCAAGCTTTAGCATCTAAGGACTGGACATATAAGCCACAGGGGCTTATTTAAGCTGAGAAGACAAGGGTTAATCACCTATGAGTCTGAACATGATCTCAGCAACTATGAGGAATGCATCTTAGCTAAAAGAAGGTACCATTTAAATCAAGCCAAAAGAGAAGCAGCCAGCCATTGGACTACATACATGCTGACTTGTGGGGACCATCTAGGACAGAAACACTAGGTGGAGGAAGATATTTTATGTCCATCATTGATTATTACTAGGGGTGAGCAAAAAACCAAAAAAACCGAAAACCGAACCGAACCGAATAAATTTCGGTTTTTCGGTTCGGTTAATTCGGTTTTCGGTTCGGTTCGGTTACGATTTTTTATGCAATTCGGTTTTCGGTTTTCGGTTCAGTTTTGTATTTTTCTGAACCGAATTAACCGAAAAACCGAAATTATATATATAATATTAATATATTATTTATATATATATATATATATATAAATATATTTAACTATACTTTAATTTTTTTTTTAATACATTGAAAATTAAACCCTACCCCCTAAATCCCTAATTCCTAAATCGTAAACAGACCTTCTCTCTCAACGACAATCAGCCCGCCGCTACCCGCTGCAGCCTTCAGTCCCCCCCCTCCGGCCCTGACCACTTCGCCCCTCCCACTCGCCCGGTCGTCGGTCGCCGGTGCAGCCACCTTGCTATCTCCCTCTCTCTCTCGTTGGTGCATACGCAGCTACGCTCGTCCATCGCTGTCTCCCTCTCGCACCCGCTCAGCTCTCGTTGTCTCGCCGGTGCTCACGCCTCACAATCACAGCCCCTCCGGTGCTCACAGTCGCAGCCCCTCACAGTCACGCCGTCGAAGTCGCTGCTCACGACAGTCGTCGGTCTCCCTCACAGCAGTAGTCGGTCTGTCGCAGTCTCCCTCTCAAACCGTCGAAACTCGAAAGGTTAGTCATTCTTAACTCATTCTGATTCTAAAACCAAATTCTGAATATGTTTATGGTTGAGCAATGAGCAATCAGCATGGTTATGTTTTTATTTTTTTTCTGTCGCATGGTTGGAGCCTGGAGGATGAAATGTTTCAGTATATTTGGTTGTTTTTTCTGTTAAGTTCTTGCTTTTTTGGTGAACCCTGGAATGGTTGGAGGATGGCATATTTGCTTTTTTCAGCATATTTGAATGTTTCAGCATATTATAATGCAACACATGTGATATTTGATTGTAGTAGATTGCTTTCTTGAAGTTGAGATATAATGTTTTAAGGCATCTTTTATTGAGCATAGAAGAGTTCCCATTGTTCTCTATTTGTTGATGATAGATTGTGTGAGTGATTGTTTGGTGTAATATATGCATTGGTTTATGTGAAGTTTCCTGGTTTTGATTACATCTTGTTATCTTATTTCTTGGCAGTCTGATGAGGAGTTGTTCGAATCACATGTGTTGCATTATAATGAATAATGCAACAAATTTAGGCTAGAATATCTGAAAGTTTCAGGCTGTTTTTACTATTTTTGTTGTTAACTTCTTGCTATTTTTGCTGATTCGGCCTTCTATTATTTTTTTCAGATGTCTCAATCTCAAGATTTCGTGAAATATCCTAGAAGAATGAAGAAGAATGAAGAAGAATGAAGAAGAATGAAGAGTTGTTATTTGATTTTTGTTCATGGGAAGTGTTATGTTTAATTGTTGAAATTTAAAGGATTGATATTGTGAATGTGATGGTGGATTGTTATTTTTAGGATTGGACTTTGGAGTTATTTATTTAAATTTGATGGTGGATTGTTGTTATTTATAGGATTATATTGTTGTTTTTTCATTTTAATTGCTGAAACTTTATTTTTTAATTTTTTTAAGTGCATTTTTTAATTTTTTTAGATTTTTTAATTTTTTGCATTAAAATTTCGGTTTAACCGAAAAACCGCAGTAAAAAACCGAAAACCGAACAGGAATTTCGGTTCGGTTATTTCCCCTGTTCGGTTCGGTTCGGTTACAGAAAAAAAAAATCGGTTTTTCGGTTCGGTTTTTTTTCAGGCAGAAACCGAACCGAAAAACCGAATGCTCACCCCTAATTATTACAGCAGAAGAGTATGGGTTCACATTCTAAAAACAAAAGATGAAGTTGCTCAGAAATTCAAGGAGTGGACCTATTTAGTTGAAAATGAGAAGGGAAGGAAGATAAAATGCCTAAGAAGTGATAATGGCATGGAATTCCTGAGAGAGGAATTTGATTGCTTTTGCAGACAAAAGGGAATTAAAAGACATAGAACCACTCCATACAATCCACAACAAAATGGAGTGGTTGAAAGAATGAATAGAACCCTTTTGGAAAGGGTAAGATGTTTGTTGCTAGGGTCTGGATTATCAAAGGGTTTTGGGGTGAGGCTCTGGCTACAACCTTTCATCTGATAAACAAGTCACCCTCTACTGCTTTGGAGTTTAAAACTCCAAATGAGTTGTGTTATGAAAAGAAACCAAACTATTCCTACTTGAGACCCTTCGGTTGTCTTGCCTATGCTCATACTAGGCAAGAAAAGTTGGCCCCTAGAGCATTGAAATGCATCATGCTTAGTTTCCCTACTGGTACAAAAGGATATAGATTATGGTGCAAAGAGCCAAATCAATAAAGAATCATTACCAATAGGGATGTTGCCTTCAATGAGTTGGTGATGCCCTATTTGCAGAAGAATAAGGAAGTAGTATCTAAAGAAACATCTGAAACAACACATGATTCTAAGAATGCCAAGTATGAACCTGAAGTTGAAGAATCCAGACCCGAAACTACCATTACTTCACAGCCTGAAGCAAACAAACAGTCAACATTAATAAATTATTGGTTGGGAAGGGATAGAGTGAGGAGGGAGATCCATCCTCCTATGAGATTTTTAGAAGCAGATGCCATCTTCCTCAACTTAAATATTGCAGAGAAGCTGCAAGATATAGAGCCAAAAACCTTTGAAGAAGCATGCACAGGTCCAGAATGTACACTTTGGCAGGAAGCTATGACTGAAGAGATGTAGTCACTAAGAAAGAATGAAACCTGGATCCTTGCAGACAAACTAAAGTTTCAGTCAATAATTGGTTGCAAATGGGTGTTCAAGAGAAAGATTGATGAGTCAGATCCACCACAAGTGAGATACAAGGCAAGATTAGTTGCAAAAGGCTTTACCTAAAAGGTGGGAGTGGATTACACTGAGGTATTCTCACCTGTTGTCAAGCATTGCTCAATTAGGATCCTTTTAGCTATTGTGGTACAGCTGGATCTTGAACTACATCAGTTGGATGTTAAAACGGCTTTCCTACATGGTGAATTATAGGAAATAATATATAATGATCAACCACTAGGATTTGCTGAACCTAGAAAGGGACATCAAGTATGTTTGCTACAGAAATCACTCTATGGGCTGAAACAAAGCCCAAGGCAGTGGAACAAAAGGTTTGATGCTCATATGTTAAACATTGGGTTCAATCAATCAAATTTTGACAAGTGTGTCTACTTGAAGCAAGGTTGTGATTCCAGTTTGGTGTACTTACTCTTATATATAGATGATATGCTTCTAGCAGGGAAGCATATGTCTGATATCAAGCAAGTTAAAGCTGACTTAGAGGCAGAATTTGACATGAAAGATCTCGGTGAAGCATCTAGGATCTTGGGGATGGACATTTAGAGGGAAAGGTCAGCTGGAAGATTAAAGTTACTATAGGAAGAATACCTGCTCAAGGTCATTGAAAAGTTTGGCATGAGACAGCAAAGGTCTCTTGCATTACCCCTGAATGCAGAAACTAAATTGAGTGAATCAATGAAGCCAAATACTGAAGAAGAGATAAGATATATGGATCAAACACCATATGCAAGTTTGGTGGGCAGTTTGATGTACATGATGATATATACTAGACCTGATATATGTTACTCAATAAGCATGACATTGAGGTTCATGTCATGTCCTGGAAGAGATCACTGGAATGCTCTGATGGGAATCTTGAGGTATCTTAAGGGTACTTTACATCTTGGCTTGGTGTTTCAAAGAAAGGAAAGCTCAGAATCAGATGCTCTTGTATGGTTTGTTGATTCTGACTTTGCAGCGAGTGTGGACACAAGAAGGTCCCGGACTGGCTTTGTGTTCAATCGTTGGGGTGCTTCCATTACTTGGAAGTCAAGACTTCAATCGTTTGTAGCACTCTCAACAATTGAGGCTGAATTCTTGGCTGTAACTGAAGCTATCAAGGAAGCATTATGGCTTAAAGGAATCATACATGAGATAGGCCTGAAACAACAAGTTGTGAACATACTTTGTGACAGTCAAAGTGTCAAAACATCCGGTCTTCCATGACAGATCCAATCACATTGATGTCAAGTACCATTCTGTGAGGGATATAGTTGATAAAGGAGATATAAGGTTGGACAAAGTGTCAATAAATGATAATGTTGCTGATGCTCTAACAAAAGTGATTCCAAGACCAAAGTTTCATTATTGCTTGAAACTAATGGGGGTTTGCGGATTCTTGTAATCAGCTTATGTGTTCTGTAATGGAGCCAGTTTGAGGGAATTGTTATGATAGATGGATGTGTTTGGTGATTCGGGCATACATGAAGTCAGGAGGGAGATTTGAATTGTTGTGGCTTCATGCATGTTTAAGTTTCATGCATGTTTGAGTTTCATGCATGTTATAGTTTTGATATGTTTTTGTTGAACAGTTGTGCAACTTGTTTGTGTTTGAGTGTTGTGGAGCTGAAGTCGTGTTTTTGGAGGTTATATTTTTATAAGTAACCAGCTAGATTGGCAACACGTGTCAAAATCTGGGGAATTAGTTGGTAGAAAGAATATAGCCGTTGGTGGAGTTTGTTACGGTAGTTTTTCCATCGTCTTCT
>JAPKLW010004462.1:0-13551 GCA_026898455.1 Plectranthus barbatus
TCTATTAAATATACTAAAGCCAACCCTTCAATCACTGTTTTCAAAGCGCCAAAACCAACCGCCTAAAACTACAAACGCATGCAATAAAACTTAAACTTCCACCAATTCCTATTTTCTATAATTAAAATTTAAAAAATCATGGACCAATTCCTGAATAACATAGTCCATTCAAATTTTAAAAGCCCATTACAATTTTGGTGTCAACAAAAAATTCAAAAACCGCCGCCGAAACAATTTGCACAGATATCAATTTTTTGATCCGATCACATCCAATCACTAGACAGGCTATAATTATCATTACAACACTATTTCTTGAAATAATACACAATAGAAATTTCAAATTCACAAAATATTTGGTTTATGGCGCCATTGTTTGGAAAATTCAAAATTTTCATTTGGTTTATTATTTTTACTTTATATAAGGCCGCTACTTTTTCTGAAAGGCAACAAGCAGTTTGCAACCTCACCATGGAAACAAAAAACCCAAAAAACTCACTAGCAAAAAGTACCACAACAGAAGCCAAAAACCAGAAACAAACAAATACCACAACAGAAAACAAAAACCAGAAACCAACATCTATGTGGTGTGTTATTAGGGATCTTCATCCAACAAAAATGAGAATGCAATCAGCCATGAAGCTTCGCTTGGTTCGAATGTACGATCTACCTGCTCTAGGTAAAAAAAATGAAATCATCAGCAAAGAGTGCATTTTCCATGATGAAGAGGTAAACTATTTCAACAATTAGATTTATTGAAAAATAAAATAAACTCTCATTTAATGTAATTTTTTACAGGGCTACACTAAGGGAAGGAAATCTGTTTGGTATCAAAAATGTTATGGTTGTCCACAATGCTGGAAAATATAAAATTACTACTTCCATATACAAAATAAAATTCACAGTTGTAACAAATGTCAAAAGAATCATTGATGTAGATTTCCCAAAGCAGCTCTTTATGTTGAAAGCATTTGAAGAAATTGAAGCACTTGAGGCAATTAAAGAAGGTGAACTATATGGTAAGATTATTTTATCAGCAACAATAATATTGTATTCAATTTTTTAAGATCTAAAATATTTGAAATATTTGCTGCAGATATCATAGGAGTGCTACTTAACAATCCAGTGGCAAAAACCATAACTTGCCAAAATGGAGCACAAAGAAAATTGCTGGAAATAGTACTTCAAAATATTGAGTAAGAAAATTCAATTTTACAAAAAATGAAACAGTCATGTTCTAATCACTATAGGTATATAGGGGAAAGCGTATTACATGTACACTTTGGGAAAACTATGTGGATGAATTTCTCAAGTTGTTAAGGGAGAAAGAACAACCAGTGAACATCATATTACTGCAAATGTTTCGTCCTAATATGTTTCAAGGTATAGTTTTTACTTCGGAAATAAGAAACCATGAAATCTTAATCCATAATTGATCGAACTTAACTTGATGATATTGCAGGAAAAATGAAGTTGCAAAGTTCATACCATGTGAGTAATATACATGTTAATTCAGACATAGAAGAAGTGCTGGATTTCAAGAAAAGGTTAGAATTTTGAATTGCCCTTATAATTATAATTCTGAAAAATAATTAATGTACTATAAAATAAATTTTAATATATCTACTTATGCAGGATAGTTGTAGATACTGACTTTTGTACAACAATCATTGGAAGTGGTCCTCAAATCACCACTTCAAGTCTTACTTATGAAAAAACTAATGATGATTTTGAGGTAAAGACAATTGATGAGCTATTCTTAGCAAATGGGGTAAAAAAATTTACTTAAAATTATTAGAATATTTATGTCTATCAAACGTTTCAACTAATTACATTAACATTCCTTTAAATGCTAGGATGGGGCATTTTGGATAAGTGGAAAAGTAGTAAGTGTGAATTTGGATGATGGGTGGTACTACATTTCCTGCAAAACTTGCAAGATAAAGCTAAAAAAAGAAGAGCAGCAATTCTACTGCAAAAATTGTGATAAGTTTGACAGCTCTGGTAACATGAGGTAATTAAAAACTATACACAAGATATTATGGATCATATTATTTTTATAGCTTCAAATAACTGATCAATATTATAGGTATAGATTGGCATTGGATGTAATGGATGAATCATGTGGAGTTACATTGATTGTATGGGAAAGAGAGTGCTTGCAGATTATTCAAAAAAGTGTTGCAGATCTAATACAAAATGAAGATGAAATGCATAACCTTCCTGGTCCAATTTATAAAGCTTTCATGGAAAGAGACTTCCTGTTTAAAGTTTCAACAAAAACTAGAAGCAACAATGAGTATGATGGTGGTTCATACTCAGTCCTCAAGATTAGCACAGACTTAACTTTCATCAATTCTTATAATGGCAATAGTTCAAAAAGTGAGGTAAATATCAATTTTTACTAGAATCTTCAAATATATGTATTAAGATATTCATTATATTTCATAACATACATTGTTATATTGCAGGAATCTTATGGTGCTTCAATGTTAGAAGAAAACAATAGTACAATAGACAATGTTGAGGAAACATTTGTGATAGAGACTCCATCAAAATTGGATGTTGAAAATGAGATGATAGAAGATGGGCAAGTAAAGAGAACTTTAGCTGATGAATTCTCTTCCACACTACCAAATAAGAAATCCAAAGTTTTTATCAAGAAGGAGAAGTAGGTGGGACCAATATTAAGGATAATTAGTAGTATTGTATTGGTTGGACCATTTTGTATTTTCAATTTAGCCACTTGATGTGGTCTTTTTGTATAAGCAGTCCAAGTATGTATTTAACTAAATATAATGTGATTTATATATTTTCCTAACTATCCTTGCAATTTCAGAGCTATTTGTGTATTAAATTAATCATTACATCAGATTCTAAAACTTAATTATTACATATATTGTTATTTAAATTTAAAATAAATGTAGAAAAAGAATTATAATAAGTTATGCTCAAATATAATGCATATAAAGTACATTAATCGAACGCTTATAAGATCCACTACATTTAAATATAACATCAAAGTACAAATTTTTGAAATATTAAGGGATAAATGAATAGTTATATTTAAAGGTAAAATAAATGTACAAAACGTAAATATAATAATTAATGCAGAAAGTATAATCCTTATAAGATACTGCATGAAATGAATGCTTAAATCTCCAATACATTTTAATCATTTTTTTTAAATTTCTAGACAACATTTAATATATTAGTCTCACTTAAACTTCAATATATTTTAATCAATTTTTTAATCAATTACACAATGTTTAATATAACTAATCTCAAGAGATTTACGAGATTTAATAAAGCCATAAAAAAAAATTAACCATGTAAAACAAAATTTAATTGGT
The DNA here is from genome assembly GCA_026898455.1 of Plectranthus barbatus. Lineage (NCBI taxonomy): Eukaryota > Viridiplantae > Streptophyta > Magnoliopsida > Lamiales > Lamiaceae > Plectranthus > Plectranthus barbatus. The sequence continues at coordinate 3,351 of JAPKLW010004462.1, forward strand.
CAAAATAAATCTTTAACATATACAAACGAGATTTTTAAAACTCTTTTATAATAGTGTGTATATATATTCATAACATAATTAAACTAAGATTATATATATATTATTATTTATATAATATAGTAAAACTGAAGAAACAAAAAAATAACCCAATCAAATTTGTTAAGTCCATAATCATACAATGAATAAGACCAAAAGTCAAGTGGAAATAAATTAATTAAAAAATATTAATTTTAACGAGAGGAAAGAGAAAAAAAATGTAGATAGAAAGTAGATGCTGGTGAAGCATTAAATGCTCACGTGGGTTCTGAGCAGTATAGTCATTTCATAGCATAGAAAAGCTCAATTAAAATATTTATTATTACTTAGCTACTACTCTTGAATCAGATTTTGGAGGTTCTCATTCAAAAAAAACAATTAAGCACAAATGAGATTTGCAGATATTCGCATATATCTGTAGATAAACTCTTAACAACAAAAACAAGAAGGAATAACTCGGAAACAACATCGTTCAAGTAAACAGAAAGAATACCAAGGAAGAATCTGACAGACAACATTCAGGTTCTGGAACCAAAATATTGGAGAATTACAATACCAGGTAAACAATTATACATCTGTTATCTAAACAGATTTTTTGCACATTCATTTTTTCTTTTTTTTACAATTATGAAGCAAGAATGAGAAACATCATAAAGGGGTGAAAATAAAGAGAGAGAGAGAGAGAGAGTTGATACTGTTTCTAGGCGTGGCAATTTTTTCATCAGGTACATATCATATACACCTCATGTCCAGATTTATATTATTAGTTATAATATGGTTAAAAATACACTAAGTGAAGTTAAGTATGCATATTAGCCAATAAAAATTAAAAGTTTTTTCATGCCCCAGTTGACATATGCTAATTTATACGGCATTCAGCAATGAAGAAACTCAATGAATCAACCACTATTGGAAAAAAGAAAGCTCGACAACCTTTAGAAGAAAATTTACCAGGTAAGTCTCCGATGTCCTTCTTAAAAATATTGAAATATACATATTTTGTATTAATTCCAAGATATCTATTGTATCACTTATTAAATTTTAATACTGAATATTACGTAGTTCTTAAAATGGAATTTTTCCCTTTCAGTAAAATATATTTGCTAGAAATATACACAAATTGTAAGTTATATTGCACGTTAAAATTGTACAAAATATCACAATTTTAGTTATAACTCTTATAAATAACACGTAACCAGCTCAAATAATATAAAAAAACATAGTTCCAAATAGCTCATATGCACACTTATAATCAAAACATAAAAAAATGACCCAAAGAATTTATAAGATCACCATTTTGGGAAATCTATTTATTTACTAACACAAGTAGCAAAGAACTCAACAAAATGCCGAACCAATTTTATATATTAATCAATAGATCTAATAAAAAATAATGCTTTAATTAATAGAACCATGTTTAAATTTAGTTCTTAATCACAATCTACAAGTGTTATTTAGATCATAAAAACTGACCTCAAATTTGGGGAGTCAAAAACCCAATGTCATTAAGAGACTCTGCTGCTCGCTGAAGATGTAGATCTGAAAATGTATTAGAACCTTAAAATATAAAAATGTTTATATTATATACTGGATTGCTAATATCTATTTGGAAACCAAACAAATGAGAATATAGATGTTAATATTAGCTATGTTTCCTATTGAATAAAAGAAAAAATGATAATGAGAAAAAGTACCCGAATGATAATAACAGATCAGGAGGCCAATGCGAACGCTAAATTTGACCATCTTTTCTTGCAACGGATCTGACCTGTAGGCATGAAACAACAACACAATATCATTAAGAGACTCCTTGGCATAAGAGGTACTTTTGTATCTAAAAGAAAAAAATCAAAGTCTGATAATAGATAAAGTGTTTCTGTTACACACAAATATGCTCATATTCATAAATAATTTCTCTAACATTTTCATGAGTTACAAAAAATTCAAAAGATTAAAGATTATCTAAACAAAAAATAATTTTAAAAACAAAAAAATGTCGACCTATCGAATAGATAAAATAGAATATATTATCAATATTTACCTATGAAGCAGCAATAAAATGTTGTTAGATGGCGAGTGTCCAAATGATAGTTATAGATCTGAATGCCACTGTGCTCCAAACGTTAGATCTGAGGCCCTAAACCCTGTACTCCAAACGTTAGATCTGAAGGAAGATATATATCTCTTATATAGAGACGGATCTAACCTGTAGACAACATCGAACAACCATTTAAAAATGGGTTTGATGGTCAAAAATAAAATTGAAAAAACCGAATGAGTAACCCTTGAACGGAAGCAGCTGTAATGTACAATGTCTTGCAGATCCAGTCGATTTTTTAGGTTTTGCATGCTTAAAACACAAAATAAATTTATCACCGATGATCGAATCTATTGCTCATGTATAGGAGTTATCGATTTTTCAAGTAAGAAATAAAAGGGGTAAAAAAAAAAGCGAAATTGATTCAGAGTCTTCCTCAGTAGATGATGGAAAAAGAGAGAAAAACAAAGCACAAAAAAGAAGGGATACAAACTAGGTAGATAGAATGAGTTTTAGGATTGCTCAACCGATAGATTTTAAAGAGAGACGATGGTTTAGGTTTTTGATGTATAAACTGCGGCGAAGATGGTTTAGGTTTTGGAGAGGAGGCGCTGGCAGGCATTTGTGTAGGTCATCCAAATGTATATATAATTATTTTTAGGGTTTAGCATTAAATAATTATGCATTATATAATTATTAAATAAAAGAGAATTATTTCCAGTATTGCTTCATTACAGATAAATCACAATTGATATTACTTATTATTTTATTTTACTAATTAAATAATTCATTAAATAAAGGAGAACAATTTCCTTAAGTCTATTTTCTATTGTCTTTTTAACTGGAGAAGAATTTTCAATTTATTATGTAATTTAATGTATTTAACATCAATAATTTATCATTCTTAAGTAATATCCATTGTAATTTCAATTAATTTAGTATCTTAAATTAGAAAAAAACGATTTAACGGTACAGACTTAGAACCGTCCTTCATTGGACAACATCTAACTCACTTTAAATGGAGATTTTATTACATTTCAATATATTTAATTTAGATAAAGTAGAAACCTTAATTTATTCTCATATGCTTTTATTTAAGAATGATAAATTATTCAATATTTTATTTTCAATCAATTATAATATCCATTGTGATTAAATATTACTCCCTCCGTCCCGGTGAAGTAGTCCCTTTTCTTTTCGGCACGGGAATTAAGAGTTGTGAGTGTAGTGGAATTAATATTTTATTGGTGAGTGTGAAAAAGGTTGCCATTTTAGGAAAATGGGACTATTCTATGGGACAAACAAAAAAGGAAAGTGGGACTACTTCAATGGGACGGAGGAAGTAGTTATGATAAGTGTGATAATAATCAATTGTAATTTCAATTAACGCTTTTGTTAAATTAGTATAAAGCTCAAAATACTATAATTATTTTCAATATTTATTACTTTAATCATATCCAAAATAATATAGACAAATCCAAATTTCAAATTTAAGTTTTTCTTTAAGAATAATCCACCTATAACTATTAAGTTGTTACCTCAAGATTTAGTTTAAATTGACAAACGCCTCAATCTTTTTTTGGTATGTAATGAATCATAGTTTTTATTTATATTTATTTTATTAATATTAATTATACAAAATAGTCTATTACGACTATAAATACATATTGCGTGTATCACATATAAAGTGATATCACATATCACATTTTCAAATCTCACCCTAATTATCATTGCGAATACAAATTCAAATTCTCACTGTACCTCTAATATTATACAGGTAAAACAAGGCGTATTAGGCTGCGAGCATGTGATTCTGAACCATCGACGCAATCATTATTCAGAATTCACGATCACATGCATGCTACGTCATGTTTGAGTGATATCACTAATGGTATATTAATGGTTAAAAAATAATTATATATTGTCAATAACTTATTTATAAATTTATTTTGTATTTCTATAAGTATGTGTTATATCATTTTGCAGGCAATACAAATGGAACTGGTTTGTCGGCTGTTCAAAACACTTTGCAAGATGATACCTGTAATTTTTCATATTAATTTAGTGATGATTAAAATATGACATGTATTAAATATTTAATTTTTGTTTTATAATGTTTGTAAATAATATGAATATTGTACTTATTTTTGGAATAAGTGACAATGCCTTGCATTAACTCATATTTTTATTATTACACAACAACAGTTTTGTATATAATACGCAAATATAATAAATAATTTTAAAATATAGTATGTCATGTTTGAACATAAGTACTTAGGTAGCAATATTTTAATATTTATATATTTTTAAATATTAAATATATGCAGTGATATTTTTAATAATGAAAAAACATTATTATATATTTGTTTAGTTGAAATTAATGGCATTGAGACGTGTTAACGTAATTGATTTAAAATAGAATTTTTTTTTTGATTTTATGAAACTTATTTTAATCGATATTTATTTACATTATAAAAATATTAAATTATATTTTATAAGATAATATTTATTTATTTTACTAAATTAGATGATCTCTACTAATGTTAATGCTTATTAATCATATTATTTATTTTCGTTACAATTATTTTAAGTTTTATTGTGTAGTTAACTTTTCAATTCATCGTGTTAAGTTTATTTTTATTAAATATTAAATTTTATTTTGCAGTTAACGCGAATGGAAGTGGATTTTCCATACGTCAAAATCATAATTTTTGTAGAATGCCGAACACGTTTATGTCTCACATGAACAATATTTTCATTAAAGAAACATCAACAATCATTGATTTGACCATAGATGATGCTATCGACATTGGTGGATCTCAACATGAAAATTTGGTAGAAAGCAATTTGGGCACTACTCAAAATACAACGATGAAGCTTGATGCACGATTTGTTCATTTGACTGACAGTAAGTTACTACAAATATATTATAAGCAAGATATGTTTTTTAGTTTATTTATTTTAATACTATATGAAAAGTTTATTAACGGTTTTTATTTATCTTTGTTTAACAATAATGGGTAGATCCATATGGTATGTTTATTGATATGATTGAATATTTTAACATTTGTATTTTTACAAAGTGATTTTCACATTAATCCATGTGATGTTTATACATTGTGATTGTATTTTATTTTGTAGAATATTGGGATATTGGTGATTCAACTCATGAATGCAAATATTGTGGAGCTTTCTTTTGGTATGAAGAACGAACACGCAAGGATTGCAAAGTTAAGGATCCTATGTATTCATTATGTTGCACCAATGGCAAAATCAAACTTGCTCGAATGAAAACCCCTCCCAAAGTTTTGAATGATTTGATCTTCGGAAATGATGAAAAGAGCAAACATTTTCTAGCAAATATTCGTTCTTTCAATAATATGTTCTCTTTTACATCAATGGGAGGAAAAATTGATTCAAGTTTGAATACTGGAAGATCTCCACCTATTTTTCGGATGCATGGGCAAAATTATCATTCTATTGGAAGTCTACTACCATCTGAAGGATGTTAACCAAAATTTGCACAGCTCTATATATATGATACTGAAAATGAAATCACTAACAGGCTGATATCTGTTCGGTTAGTATTGTATTTATAATTTATTATTTTATATATAAAATGAAAATATTATAGATACTTATTAAATTTGTTTATATTCTTTCAGGCAACATGATAATTTAAACACGTTGCATGCGGAGATTGTAACAGAAATCAAAGAAATGTTAGATGCCCATAATGTGCTGGTGAAGTCATTTCGAATGGCCAAAAAAAAGATTTTGGAACCTGGTTGCTCTAACATTAAGTTACGACTTATTGGAAGAAGAGGAAAAGATGGTCGACAATATAATCTCCCATCAGTGTCTGAAGTTGCTGCATTAATAGTAGGAGACTTTGATGAATCCATGGGAGATAGAGATATAGTTCTCGAAACACAATCGGGGCAATTAAAGCGCATAAATGAGCTTCATGCATCATATCTAGCTTTGCAGTATCCAATGTTGTTTCCTTATGGTGAAGATGGATATAGAGAGGATATTCCGTACTCAGAATCATTTTCAAGATCAAATAATGGACGAAAAAGGGTCAGTTTTAGAGAGTTTTTTGCTTATCGGCTGCATGAAAGGCAAAATGAGCCCACGAATATTATGTCATCTAAGAGGCTATTTCAACAATTTATTGTTGATGCATATACAATGATTGAATCAAATAAATTGACATATGTGCGCACACATCAAAAAGAATTGCGTGCAGAGATGTATAAGGGCTTGACAGATGCAGTTATGAGGGGTGAAACTGATCCAACTAAGCACGGAAAACGTATTATATTGCCATCATCTTTTACTGGTGGAGCTCGATATATGATTCAGAATTACCAAGATGCTATGGCTATTTGTAGTTGGACAGGATACCCTGATTTATTTATCACATTCACGTGTAACCCGAAGTGGCCCGAAATTCAAAGGTATTGTGAAAGCAGAGGCCTGAAATCGGAAGATCGACCGGATATTGTTGCACGAGTTTTCAAGATTAAGTTGGACAACTTGAATAAAGATTTGAAGCAGAACAAGATCTTTGGTAAAGTTGTGGCAGGTAATTACTACTCTTAAATTTATAATCAAATTTAAATTTATATATTTTTTAAAAATTTTGATATAACATAAATCATAATTTAACTTGAATATATCTTATTGTGTAGTGGTTTACACTATTGAGTTTCAAAAGCGTGGGTTACCACACGCTCATATATTACTCTTCTTGAGCAAGGAAGACAAGCATCCAGGTGGTGAAGATATAGATAAAATCATCTCAGCTGAAATTCCTGATAAAGAAAATGATCCAGATTACTATCAATCCGTACAAGATTTTATGATACACGGTCCATGTGGTGTCAGCAATAATAATTCTCCTTGCATGTCAAATGGCCATTGCACGAAGTTTTTCCCAAAGAAGTTTGTCAATTTTACAACGGTCGATGAAGATGGATATCCAGTTTATAGACGACGAGATAATGGCAGATTCATTGAAAAGAATGGTATTTCTATGGATAATAGATTTGTCGTTCCACATGATCGATACCTTCTGATGAAATATGGTGGGCATATCAACGTTGAATGGTGCAATCAATCAAGATCAATCAAGTATTTGTTCAAATACATAAACAAAGGCCATGATCGTGTCACTGCATCTTTTTATGAAAGCACCACTGATGATCATGTACAAAAGAACTGTGATGAGGTGCAAATGTATTACGATTGTCGGTATATCTCACCATGTGAGGCAGCTTGGAGAATCTTTGCTTTTGATATCCAATATAGAGATCCAGCAGTTGAACGTTTATCGTTCCATCTCCCTGATGAGCAGTGTGTTATATTTTCAGATTCAGATCCTATTGATATTGTCATTGATCGACCAACAATTAAACAAAGTAAGTTCATGGCTTGGATGGAAGCAAATAAGAAATATCCAGAGGCACGAAACCTTACATATGCTGAGTTTCCTACAAAATTTGTTTGGAAAAAGGAAATTCGGGCATGGGAACCTAGAAAGATAAGATATGCCATTGGAAGATTATTCTACGTGGCTCCTGGATCTGGAGAGTTGTATTACTTGAGGTGTTTAGTGAATGTTGTGCGTGGACCACAATGTCATGAAGATATAAGATTTCTCAATGGTGTCCAATACAATTCTTATCGAGATGCTTGCTATTCTCTTGGATTAATAGATGATGATAAAGAATACATTGATGGTATTATAGAAGCAAGTCAATGGGCATCGGCGAAATCTTTGAGATATCTTTTTGTTACTTTGTTACATGCTGGATCACTTACAAGACCTGAAGATGTCTGGGACAAATGTTGGTCATACTTATCTGATGATATAGTGTACAATCAGAGAATATCTTTGAGGCATCCAGGTATCTACTAATCACCTAATAATATAATATTATTTTATAAATTCTTTAATATGAGGTTTTAAATTCTATATTTATCTTTAATATTGTTAAATACTAATGCAGATTTATCATTGGATGATTTTGAAGTCAAGAGTTATGCTCTAGTTGAAGTTGAAAAATTGTTGAAAAATTTGGGTAAAAGTTTGAGTGACTTTGAAACGATGCCATTTCCTGAAAGAAGATTTTTTCAAACAACTTATGGAAATTCATTGATCAATGACGAGTCAAGATACAATCGAGCTGCTCAAGAGAAAGAGTACCACAATTTCTTGATAAAGTGTACAGATGAGCAGCGACGTGTCCATGATAGAGTTTTGGAAGCTGTAAATTCAAATACAGGTGGAATGTTTTTTGTATATGGATATGGAGGAACTGGAAAGACATTTGTGTGGAAAGGATTATCAGCTGCATTACGCTCAAAAGGCGAGATTGTTATAAATGTTGCTTCAAGTGGAATCGCTGCACTTTTGTTACCGGGAGGGCGAACAGCGCATTCACGTTTTAAAATCCCAATCAATCCCAATGAAGACTCTACTTGCAATATTGCACAAGGAAGTCCGCTTGCTGAGTTGATTATAAGAGCTAAACTTATAATTTGGGATGAAGCACCTATGATGCACAAGTTCTGTTTTGAAGCTTTGGACAGAAGTTGTCGTGATATCATGCGCTTTACTAATCCAGATAGTTTTAATTTACCATTTGGTGGTAAGACTGTAGTTTTAGGTGGTGATTTTCGTCAAATTCTGCCAGTGATACCAAAAGCTAGCCGACAAGATATTGTTCACGCAACAATTAATTCATCATATCTTTGGAGTGATTGCACAGTGCTGAGATTGACAAAAAACATGAGAATTCTTAATGCAGTTTCTGATGATGAATCAAATCAAGTGGAGCAATTTGGTCAGTGGATAGCTAGCATAGGAGATGGGACAATTGGAGGTGTTAATGATGGAGAAGTCAGTGTTGATCTTCCTGAAGATATTTTGCTTAAATATAGTGACGATCCGATTGCAGCAATTGTGGATCATATTTATCCACAACGCGACAATGTGATAATTTACAATAAAGATTATCTACAAGAGCGCGCAATTTTGGCCCCAACACTGGCTATTGTGGATTCTATAAACAAGTACATGGTTTCACTAAATAAAGAAGAAGGTCGAACATATTTCAGCTCGGATAGTACTGACTCGAATGGTTCTATATTATCAGATATACATACTCCAGAGTTCTTAAATAGTTTAAAGTGTTCAGGTGTACCAAATCACGAACTTTATTTGAAAGTAGGAACTCCGGTTATGTTGCTGAGAAATATAGATCACGCAAATGGCTTGTGCAATGGTACGAGATTAGTTATCACAAAACTCGGAAGTCATGTACTTGAAGCAGAAGTTCTCACAGGCCAATCAGCAGGTAACAAGATTTTACTTCCACGGTTGTCACTGACACCATCAGATCCGAGTTTGCCATTCAAGTTTCAACGAAGACAATTTCCGTTGATGATTTCATATGCAATGACGATCAACAAGAGTCAAGGACAATCACTGAAACATGTTGGCCTATTTTTGAAAAATCCTGTTTTTAGTCATGGTCAATTGTATGTTGCTGTTTCTAGAGCAACTTGTCGTAGTGGTCTTAAGATATTGATTAGTAAATCTGATGATGTCGATCAAACATCTACTCAAAATGTTGTATTCAAAGAAGTCTTCCGTAATATATAATATTAACTCTCTTTTATCCATTATTGTTTACTTTTAATACTTATATGTTTTGTATATTATTAATTCATACACACTAATATATTTGTATTTATACTAATTCTACACAAATTAAAAAGAGTCATTATTGATAACAATTTTACAATTACCTACATTTGGATTATTAGATATCAAAATTGAAAGTCAATAAGTAATATAGTTAAATTCAAATAAGTTATTAAATTAAAAGGTGTTGTTCTAGAATTTTGTGTTTTCGAATATTAATATTACTAATTTATATTTTTAGAATACAAAAATGGTTCATAAGTCAATATTTTTTTTTCTTTTATGTACAATTTTACAATAATAATTATAATAATATTTGTATTAATTATCAAAATATTTTTTATTATTTTTGTGTATTATTAATTATAATAAACAATATAATCCGTGCATCGCACGGGTATAATACTAGT
>JAPKLW010004462.1:13561-27112 GCA_026898455.1 Plectranthus barbatus
TCTATTAAATATACTAAAGCCAACCCTTCAATCACTGTTTTCAAAGCGCCAAAACCAACCGCCTAAAACTACAAACGCATGCAATAAAACTTAAACTTCCACCAATTCCTATTTTCTATAATTAAAATTTAAAAAATCATGGACCAATTCCTGAATAACATAGTCCATTCAAATTTTAAAAGCCCATTACAATTTTGGTGTCAACAAAAAATTCAAAAACCGCCGCCGAAACAATTTGCACAGATATCAATTTTTTGATCCGATCACATCCAATCACTAGACAGGCTATAATTATCATTACAACACTATTTCTTGAAATAATACACAATAGAAATTTCAAATTCACAAAATATTTGGTTTATGGCGCCATTGTTTGGAAAATTCAAAATTTTCATTTGGTTTATTATTTTTACTTTATATAAGGCCGCTACTTTTTCTGAAAGGCAACAAGCAGTTTGCAACCTCACCATGGAAACAAAAAACCCAAAAAACTCACTAGCAAAAAGTACCACAACAGAAGCCAAAAACCAGAAACAAACAAATACCACAACAGAAAACAAAAACCAGAAACCAACATCTATGTGGTGTGTTATTAGGGATCTTCATCCAACAAAAATGAGAATGCAATCAGCCATGAAGCTTCGCTTGGTTCGAATGTACGATCTACCTGCTCTAGGTAAAAAAAATGAAATCATCAGCAAAGAGTGCATTTTCCATGATGAAGAGGTAAACTATTTCAACAATTAGATTTATTGAAAAATAAAATAAACTCTCATTTAATGTAATTTTTTACAGGGCTACACTAAGGGAAGGAAATCTGTTTGGTATCAAAAATGTTATGGTTGTCCACAATGCTGGAAAATATAAAATTACTACTTCCATATACAAAATAAAATTCACAGTTGTAACAAATGTCAAAAGAATCATTGATGTAGATTTCCCAAAGCAGCTCTTTATGTTGAAAGCATTTGAAGAAATTGAAGCACTTGAGGCAATTAAAGAAGGTGAACTATATGGTAAGATTATTTTATCAGCAACAATAATATTGTATTCAATTTTTTAAGATCTAAAATATTTGAAATATTTGCTGCAGATATCATAGGAGTGCTACTTAACAATCCAGTGGCAAAAACCATAACTTGCCAAAATGGAGCACAAAGAAAATTGCTGGAAATAGTACTTCAAAATATTGAGTAAGAAAATTCAATTTTACAAAAAATGAAACAGTCATGTTCTAATCACTATAGGTATATAGGGGAAAGCGTATTACATGTACACTTTGGGAAAACTATGTGGATGAATTTCTCAAGTTGTTAAGGGAGAAAGAACAACCAGTGAACATCATATTACTGCAAATGTTTCGTCCTAATATGTTTCAAGGTATAGTTTTTACTTCGGAAATAAGAAACCATGAAATCTTAATCCATAATTGATCGAACTTAACTTGATGATATTGCAGGAAAAATGAAGTTGCAAAGTTCATACCATGTGAGTAATATACATGTTAATTCAGACATAGAAGAAGTGCTGGATTTCAAGAAAAGGTTAGAATTTTGAATTGCCCTTATAATTATAATTCTGAAAAATAATTAATGTACTATAAAATAAATTTTAATATATCTACTTATGCAGGATAGTTGTAGATACTGACTTTTGTACAACAATCATTGGAAGTGGTCCTCAAATCACCACTTCAAGTCTTACTTATGAAAAAACTAATGATGATTTTGAGGTAAAGACAATTGATGAGCTATTCTTAGCAAATGGGGTAAAAAAATTTACTTAAAATTATTAGAATATTTATGTCTATCAAACGTTTCAACTAATTACATTAACATTCCTTTAAATGCTAGGATGGGGCATTTTGGATAAGTGGAAAAGTAGTAAGTGTGAATTTGGATGATGGGTGGTACTACATTTCCTGCAAAACTTGCAAGATAAAGCTAAAAAAAGAAGAGCAGCAATTCTACTGCAAAAATTGTGATAAGTTTGACAGCTCTGGTAACATGAGGTAATTAAAAACTATACACAAGATATTATGGATCATATTATTTTTATAGCTTCAAATAACTGATCAATATTATAGGTATAGATTGGCATTGGATGTAATGGATGAATCATGTGGAGTTACATTGATTGTATGGGAAAGAGAGTGCTTGCAGATTATTCAAAAAAGTGTTGCAGATCTAATACAAAATGAAGATGAAATGCATAACCTTCCTGGTCCAATTTATAAAGCTTTCATGGAAAGAGACTTCCTGTTTAAAGTTTCAACAAAAACTAGAAGCAACAATGAGTATGATGGTGGTTCATACTCAGTCCTCAAGATTAGCACAGACTTAACTTTCATCAATTCTTATAATGGCAATAGTTCAAAAAGTGAGGTAAATATCAATTTTTACTAGAATCTTCAAATATATGTATTAAGATATTCATTATATTTCATAACATACATTGTTATATTGCAGGAATCTTATGGTGCTTCAATGTTAGAAGAAAACAATAGTACAATAGACAATGTTGAGGAAACATTTGTGATAGAGACTCCATCAAAATTGGATGTTGAAAATGAGATGATAGAAGATGGGCAAGTAAAGAGAACTTTAGCTGATGAATTCTCTTCCACACTACCAAATAAGAAATCCAAAGTTTTTATCAAGAAGGAGAAGTAGGTGGGACCAATATTAAGGATAATTAGTAGTATTGTATTGGTTGGACCATTTTGTATTTTCAATTTAGCCACTTGATGTGGTCTTTTTGTATAAGCAGTCCAAGTATGTATTTAACTAAATATAATGTGATTTATATATTTTCCTAACTATCCTTGCAATTTCAGAGCTATTTGTGTATTAAATTAATCATTACATCAGATTCTAAAACTTAATTATTACATATATTGTTATTTAAATTTAAAATAAATGTAGAAAAAGAATTATAATAAGTTATGCTCAAATATAATGCATATAAAGTACATTAATCGAACGCTTATAAGATCCACTACATTTAAATATAACATCAAAGTACAAATTTTTGAAATATTAAGGGATAAATGAATAGTTATATTTAAAGGTAAAATAAATGTACAAAACGTAAATATAATAATTAATGCAGAAAGTATAATCCTTATAAGATACTGCATGAAATGAATGCTTAAATCTCCAATACATTTTAATCATTTTTTTTAAATTTCTAGACAACATTTAATATATTAGTCTCACTTAAACTTCAATATATTTTAATCAATTTTTTAATCAATTACACAATGTTTAATATAACTAATCTCAAGAGATTTACGAGATTTAATAAAGCCATAAAAAAAAATTAACCATGTAAAACAAAATTTAATTGGTCAAAATAAATCTTTAACATATACAAACGAGATTTTTAAAACTCTTTTATAATAGTGTGTATATATATTCATAACATAATTAAACTAAGATTATATATATATTATTATTTATATAATATAGTAAAACTGAAGAAACAAAAAAATAACCCAATCAAATTTGTTAAGTCCATAATCATACAATGAATAAGACCAAAAGTCAAGTGGAAATAAATTAATTAAAAAATATTAATTTTAACGAGAGGAAAGAGAAAAAAAATGTAGATAGAAAGTAGATGCTGGTGAAGCATTAAATGCTCACGTGGGTTCTGAGCAGTATAGTCATTTCATAGCATAGAAAAGCTCAATTAAAATATTTATTATTACTTAGCTACTACTCTTGAATCAGATTTTGGAGGTTCTCATTCAAAAAAAACAATTAAGCACAAATGAGATTTGCAGATATTCGCATATATCTGTAGATAAACTCTTAACAACAAAAACAAGAAGGAATAACTCGGAAACAACATCGTTCAAGTAAACAGAAAGAATACCAAGGAAGAATCTGACAGACAACATTCAGGTTCTGGAACCAAAATATTGGAGAATTACAATACCAGGTAAACAATTATACATCTGTTATCTAAACAGATTTTTTGCACATTCATTTTTTCTTTTTTTTACAATTATGAAGCAAGAATGAGAAACATCATAAAGGGGTGAAAATAAAGAGAGAGAGAGAGAGAGAGTTGATACTGTTTCTAGGCGTGGCAATTTTTTCATCAGGTACATATCATATACACCTCATGTCCAGATTTATATTATTAGTTATAATATGGTTAAAAATACACTAAGTGAAGTTAAGTATGCATATTAGCCAATAAAAATTAAAAGTTTTTTCATGCCCCAGTTGACATATGCTAATTTATACGGCATTCAGCAATGAAGAAACTCAATGAATCAACCACTATTGGAAAAAAGAAAGCTCGACAACCTTTAGAAGAAAATTTACCAGGTAAGTCTCCGATGTCCTTCTTAAAAATATTGAAATATACATATTTTGTATTAATTCCAAGATATCTATTGTATCACTTATTAAATTTTAATACTGAATATTACGTAGTTCTTAAAATGGAATTTTTCCCTTTCAGTAAAATATATTTGCTAGAAATATACACAAATTGTAAGTTATATTGCACGTTAAAATTGTACAAAATATCACAATTTTAGTTATAACTCTTATAAATAACACGTAACCAGCTCAAATAATATAAAAAAACATAGTTCCAAATAGCTCATATGCACACTTATAATCAAAACATAAAAAAATGACCCAAAGAATTTATAAGATCACCATTTTGGGAAATCTATTTATTTACTAACACAAGTAGCAAAGAACTCAACAAAATGCCGAACCAATTTTATATATTAATCAATAGATCTAATAAAAAATAATGCTTTAATTAATAGAACCATGTTTAAATTTAGTTCTTAATCACAATCTACAAGTGTTATTTAGATCATAAAAACTGACCTCAAATTTGGGGAGTCAAAAACCCAATGTCATTAAGAGACTCTGCTGCTCGCTGAAGATGTAGATCTGAAAATGTATTAGAACCTTAAAATATAAAAATGTTTATATTATATACTGGATTGCTAATATCTATTTGGAAACCAAACAAATGAGAATATAGATGTTAATATTAGCTATGTTTCCTATTGAATAAAAGAAAAAATGATAATGAGAAAAAGTACCCGAATGATAATAACAGATCAGGAGGCCAATGCGAACGCTAAATTTGACCATCTTTTCTTGCAACGGATCTGACCTGTAGGCATGAAACAACAACACAATATCATTAAGAGACTCCTTGGCATAAGAGGTACTTTTGTATCTAAAAGAAAAAAATCAAAGTCTGATAATAGATAAAGTGTTTCTGTTACACACAAATATGCTCATATTCATAAATAATTTCTCTAACATTTTCATGAGTTACAAAAAATTCAAAAGATTAAAGATTATCTAAACAAAAAATAATTTTAAAAACAAAAAAATGTCGACCTATCGAATAGATAAAATAGAATATATTATCAATATTTACCTATGAAGCAGCAATAAAATGTTGTTAGATGGCGAGTGTCCAAATGATAGTTATAGATCTGAATGCCACTGTGCTCCAAACGTTAGATCTGAGGCCCTAAACCCTGTACTCCAAACGTTAGATCTGAAGGAAGATATATATCTCTTATATAGAGACGGATCTAACCTGTAGACAACATCGAACAACCATTTAAAAATGGGTTTGATGGTCAAAAATAAAATTGAAAAAACCGAATGAGTAACCCTTGAACGGAAGCAGCTGTAATGTACAATGTCTTGCAGATCCAGTCGATTTTTTAGGTTTTGCATGCTTAAAACACAAAATAAATTTATCACCGATGATCGAATCTATTGCTCATGTATAGGAGTTATCGATTTTTCAAGTAAGAAATAAAAGGGGTAAAAAAAAAAGCGAAATTGATTCAGAGTCTTCCTCAGTAGATGATGGAAAAAGAGAGAAAAACAAAGCACAAAAAAGAAGGGATACAAACTAGGTAGATAGAATGAGTTTTAGGATTGCTCAACCGATAGATTTTAAAGAGAGACGATGGTTTAGGTTTTTGATGTATAAACTGCGGCGAAGATGGTTTAGGTTTTGGAGAGGAGGCGCTGGCAGGCATTTGTGTAGGTCATCCAAATGTATATATAATTATTTTTAGGGTTTAGCATTAAATAATTATGCATTATATAATTATTAAATAAAAGAGAATTATTTCCAGTATTGCTTCATTACAGATAAATCACAATTGATATTACTTATTATTTTATTTTACTAATTAAATAATTCATTAAATAAAGGAGAACAATTTCCTTAAGTCTATTTTCTATTGTCTTTTTAACTGGAGAAGAATTTTCAATTTATTATGTAATTTAATGTATTTAACATCAATAATTTATCATTCTTAAGTAATATCCATTGTAATTTCAATTAATTTAGTATCTTAAATTAGAAAAAAACGATTTAACGGTACAGACTTAGAACCGTCCTTCATTGGACAACATCTAACTCACTTTAAATGGAGATTTTATTACATTTCAATATATTTAATTTAGATAAAGTAGAAACCTTAATTTATTCTCATATGCTTTTATTTAAGAATGATAAATTATTCAATATTTTATTTTCAATCAATTATAATATCCATTGTGATTAAATATTACTCCCTCCGTCCCGGTGAAGTAGTCCCTTTTCTTTTCGGCACGGGAATTAAGAGTTGTGAGTGTAGTGGAATTAATATTTTATTGGTGAGTGTGAAAAAGGTTGCCATTTTAGGAAAATGGGACTATTCTATGGGACAAACAAAAAAGGAAAGTGGGACTACTTCAATGGGACGGAGGAAGTAGTTATGATAAGTGTGATAATAATCAATTGTAATTTCAATTAACGCTTTTGTTAAATTAGTATAAAGCTCAAAATACTATAATTATTTTCAATATTTATTACTTTAATCATATCCAAAATAATATAGACAAATCCAAATTTCAAATTTAAGTTTTTCTTTAAGAATAATCCACCTATAACTATTAAGTTGTTACCTCAAGATTTAGTTTAAATTGACAAACGCCTCAATCTTTTTTTGGTATGTAATGAATCATAGTTTTTATTTATATTTATTTTATTAATATTAATTATACAAAATAGTCTATTACGACTATAAATACATATTGCGTGTATCACATATAAAGTGATATCACATATCACATTTTCAAATCTCACCCTAATTATCATTGCGAATACAAATTCAAATTCTCACTGTACCTCTAATATTATACAGGTAAAACAAGGCGTATTAGGCTGCGAGCATGTGATTCTGAACCATCGACGCAATCATTATTCAGAATTCACGATCACATGCATGCTACGTCATGTTTGAGTGATATCACTAATGGTATATTAATGGTTAAAAAATAATTATATATTGTCAATAACTTATTTATAAATTTATTTTGTATTTCTATAAGTATGTGTTATATCATTTTGCAGGCAATACAAATGGAACTGGTTTGTCGGCTGTTCAAAACACTTTGCAAGATGATACCTGTAATTTTTCATATTAATTTAGTGATGATTAAAATATGACATGTATTAAATATTTAATTTTTGTTTTATAATGTTTGTAAATAATATGAATATTGTACTTATTTTTGGAATAAGTGACAATGCCTTGCATTAACTCATATTTTTATTATTACACAACAACAGTTTTGTATATAATACGCAAATATAATAAATAATTTTAAAATATAGTATGTCATGTTTGAACATAAGTACTTAGGTAGCAATATTTTAATATTTATATATTTTTAAATATTAAATATATGCAGTGATATTTTTAATAATGAAAAAACATTATTATATATTTGTTTAGTTGAAATTAATGGCATTGAGACGTGTTAACGTAATTGATTTAAAATAGAATTTTTTTTTTGATTTTATGAAACTTATTTTAATCGATATTTATTTACATTATAAAAATATTAAATTATATTTTATAAGATAATATTTATTTATTTTACTAAATTAGATGATCTCTACTAATGTTAATGCTTATTAATCATATTATTTATTTTCGTTACAATTATTTTAAGTTTTATTGTGTAGTTAACTTTTCAATTCATCGTGTTAAGTTTATTTTTATTAAATATTAAATTTTATTTTGCAGTTAACGCGAATGGAAGTGGATTTTCCATACGTCAAAATCATAATTTTTGTAGAATGCCGAACACGTTTATGTCTCACATGAACAATATTTTCATTAAAGAAACATCAACAATCATTGATTTGACCATAGATGATGCTATCGACATTGGTGGATCTCAACATGAAAATTTGGTAGAAAGCAATTTGGGCACTACTCAAAATACAACGATGAAGCTTGATGCACGATTTGTTCATTTGACTGACAGTAAGTTACTACAAATATATTATAAGCAAGATATGTTTTTTAGTTTATTTATTTTAATACTATATGAAAAGTTTATTAACGGTTTTTATTTATCTTTGTTTAACAATAATGGGTAGATCCATATGGTATGTTTATTGATATGATTGAATATTTTAACATTTGTATTTTTACAAAGTGATTTTCACATTAATCCATGTGATGTTTATACATTGTGATTGTATTTTATTTTGTAGAATATTGGGATATTGGTGATTCAACTCATGAATGCAAATATTGTGGAGCTTTCTTTTGGTATGAAGAACGAACACGCAAGGATTGCAAAGTTAAGGATCCTATGTATTCATTATGTTGCACCAATGGCAAAATCAAACTTGCTCGAATGAAAACCCCTCCCAAAGTTTTGAATGATTTGATCTTCGGAAATGATGAAAAGAGCAAACATTTTCTAGCAAATATTCGTTCTTTCAATAATATGTTCTCTTTTACATCAATGGGAGGAAAAATTGATTCAAGTTTGAATACTGGAAGATCTCCACCTATTTTTCGGATGCATGGGCAAAATTATCATTCTATTGGAAGTCTACTACCATCTGAAGGATGTTAACCAAAATTTGCACAGCTCTATATATATGATACTGAAAATGAAATCACTAACAGGCTGATATCTGTTCGGTTAGTATTGTATTTATAATTTATTATTTTATATATAAAATGAAAATATTATAGATACTTATTAAATTTGTTTATATTCTTTCAGGCAACATGATAATTTAAACACGTTGCATGCGGAGATTGTAACAGAAATCAAAGAAATGTTAGATGCCCATAATGTGCTGGTGAAGTCATTTCGAATGGCCAAAAAAAAGATTTTGGAACCTGGTTGCTCTAACATTAAGTTACGACTTATTGGAAGAAGAGGAAAAGATGGTCGACAATATAATCTCCCATCAGTGTCTGAAGTTGCTGCATTAATAGTAGGAGACTTTGATGAATCCATGGGAGATAGAGATATAGTTCTCGAAACACAATCGGGGCAATTAAAGCGCATAAATGAGCTTCATGCATCATATCTAGCTTTGCAGTATCCAATGTTGTTTCCTTATGGTGAAGATGGATATAGAGAGGATATTCCGTACTCAGAATCATTTTCAAGATCAAATAATGGACGAAAAAGGGTCAGTTTTAGAGAGTTTTTTGCTTATCGGCTGCATGAAAGGCAAAATGAGCCCACGAATATTATGTCATCTAAGAGGCTATTTCAACAATTTATTGTTGATGCATATACAATGATTGAATCAAATAAATTGACATATGTGCGCACACATCAAAAAGAATTGCGTGCAGAGATGTATAAGGGCTTGACAGATGCAGTTATGAGGGGTGAAACTGATCCAACTAAGCACGGAAAACGTATTATATTGCCATCATCTTTTACTGGTGGAGCTCGATATATGATTCAGAATTACCAAGATGCTATGGCTATTTGTAGTTGGACAGGATACCCTGATTTATTTATCACATTCACGTGTAACCCGAAGTGGCCCGAAATTCAAAGGTATTGTGAAAGCAGAGGCCTGAAATCGGAAGATCGACCGGATATTGTTGCACGAGTTTTCAAGATTAAGTTGGACAACTTGAATAAAGATTTGAAGCAGAACAAGATCTTTGGTAAAGTTGTGGCAGGTAATTACTACTCTTAAATTTATAATCAAATTTAAATTTATATATTTTTTAAAAATTTTGATATAACATAAATCATAATTTAACTTGAATATATCTTATTGTGTAGTGGTTTACACTATTGAGTTTCAAAAGCGTGGGTTACCACACGCTCATATATTACTCTTCTTGAGCAAGGAAGACAAGCATCCAGGTGGTGAAGATATAGATAAAATCATCTCAGCTGAAATTCCTGATAAAGAAAATGATCCAGATTACTATCAATCCGTACAAGATTTTATGATACACGGTCCATGTGGTGTCAGCAATAATAATTCTCCTTGCATGTCAAATGGCCATTGCACGAAGTTTTTCCCAAAGAAGTTTGTCAATTTTACAACGGTCGATGAAGATGGATATCCAGTTTATAGACGACGAGATAATGGCAGATTCATTGAAAAGAATGGTATTTCTATGGATAATAGATTTGTCGTTCCACATGATCGATACCTTCTGATGAAATATGGTGGGCATATCAACGTTGAATGGTGCAATCAATCAAGATCAATCAAGTATTTGTTCAAATACATAAACAAAGGCCATGATCGTGTCACTGCATCTTTTTATGAAAGCACCACTGATGATCATGTACAAAAGAACTGTGATGAGGTGCAAATGTATTACGATTGTCGGTATATCTCACCATGTGAGGCAGCTTGGAGAATCTTTGCTTTTGATATCCAATATAGAGATCCAGCAGTTGAACGTTTATCGTTCCATCTCCCTGATGAGCAGTGTGTTATATTTTCAGATTCAGATCCTATTGATATTGTCATTGATCGACCAACAATTAAACAAAGTAAGTTCATGGCTTGGATGGAAGCAAATAAGAAATATCCAGAGGCACGAAACCTTACATATGCTGAGTTTCCTACAAAATTTGTTTGGAAAAAGGAAATTCGGGCATGGGAACCTAGAAAGATAAGATATGCCATTGGAAGATTATTCTACGTGGCTCCTGGATCTGGAGAGTTGTATTACTTGAGGTGTTTAGTGAATGTTGTGCGTGGACCACAATGTCATGAAGATATAAGATTTCTCAATGGTGTCCAATACAATTCTTATCGAGATGCTTGCTATTCTCTTGGATTAATAGATGATGATAAAGAATACATTGATGGTATTATAGAAGCAAGTCAATGGGCATCGGCGAAATCTTTGAGATATCTTTTTGTTACTTTGTTACATGCTGGATCACTTACAAGACCTGAAGATGTCTGGGACAAATGTTGGTCATACTTATCTGATGATATAGTGTACAATCAGAGAATATCTTTGAGGCATCCAGGTATCTACTAATCACCTAATAATATAATATTATTTTATAAATTCTTTAATATGAGGTTTTAAATTCTATATTTATCTTTAATATTGTTAAATACTAATGCAGATTTATCATTGGATGATTTTGAAGTCAAGAGTTATGCTCTAGTTGAAGTTGAAAAATTGTTGAAAAATTTGGGTAAAAGTTTGAGTGACTTTGAAACGATGCCATTTCCTGAAAGAAGATTTTTTCAAACAACTTATGGAAATTCATTGATCAATGACGAGTCAAGATACAATCGAGCTGCTCAAGAGAAAGAGTACCACAATTTCTTGATAAAGTGTACAGATGAGCAGCGACGTGTCCATGATAGAGTTTTGGAAGCTGTAAATTCAAATACAGGTGGAATGTTTTTTGTATATGGATATGGAGGAACTGGAAAGACATTTGTGTGGAAAGGATTATCAGCTGCATTACGCTCAAAAGGCGAGATTGTTATAAATGTTGCTTCAAGTGGAATCGCTGCACTTTTGTTACCGGGAGGGCGAACAGCGCATTCACGTTTTAAAATCCCAATCAATCCCAATGAAGACTCTACTTGCAATATTGCACAAGGAAGTCCGCTTGCTGAGTTGATTATAAGAGCTAAACTTATAATTTGGGATGAAGCACCTATGATGCACAAGTTCTGTTTTGAAGCTTTGGACAGAAGTTGTCGTGATATCATGCGCTTTACTAATCCAGATAGTTTTAATTTACCATTTGGTGGTAAGACTGTAGTTTTAGGTGGTGATTTTCGTCAAATTCTGCCAGTGATACCAAAAGCTAGCCGACAAGATATTGTTCACGCAACAATTAATTCATCATATCTTTGGAGTGATTGCACAGTGCTGAGATTGACAAAAAACATGAGAATTCTTAATGCAGTTTCTGATGATGAATCAAATCAAGTGGAGCAATTTGGTCAGTGGATAGCTAGCATAGGAGATGGGACAATTGGAGGTGTTAATGATGGAGAAGTCAGTGTTGATCTTCCTGAAGATATTTTGCTTAAATATAGTGACGATCCGATTGCAGCAATTGTGGATCATATTTATCCACAACGCGACAATGTGATAATTTACAATAAAGATTATCTACAAGAGCGCGCAATTTTGGCCCCAACACTGGCTATTGTGGATTCTATAAACAAGTACATGGTTTCACTAAATAAAGAAGAAGGTCGAACATATTTCAGCTCGGATAGTACTGACTCGAATGGTTCTATATTATCAGATATACATACTCCAGAGTTCTTAAATAGTTTAAAGTGTTCAGGTGTACCAAATCACGAACTTTATTTGAAAGTAGGAACTCCGGTTATGTTGCTGAGAAATATAGATCACGCAAATGGCTTGTGCAATGGTACGAGATTAGTTATCACAAAACTCGGAAGTCATGTACTTGAAGCAGAAGTTC
This sequence comes from Plectranthus barbatus, assembly GCA_026898455.1. NCBI lineage: Eukaryota > Viridiplantae > Streptophyta > Magnoliopsida > Lamiales > Lamiaceae > Plectranthus > Plectranthus barbatus. Next base: position 26,335 of record JAPKLW010004462.1, read on the forward strand.
TCACAGGCCAATCAGCAGGTAACAAGATTTTACTTCCACGGTTGTCACTGACACCATCAGATCCGAGTTTGCCATTCAAGTTTCAACGAAGACAATTTCCGTTGATGATTTCATATGCAATGACGATCAACAAGAGTCAAGGACAATCACTGAAACATGTTGGCCTATTTTTGAAAAATCCTGTTTTTAGTCATGGTCAATTGTATGTTGCTGTTTCTAGAGCAACTTGTCGTAGTGGTCTTAAGATATTGATTAGTAAATCTGATGATGTCGATCAAACATCTACTCAAAATGTTGTATTCAAAGAAGTCTTCCGTAATATATAATATTAACTCTCTTTTATCCATTATTGTTTACTTTTAATACTTATATGTTTTGTATATTATTAATTCATACACACTAATATATTTGTATTTATACTAATTCTACACAAATTAAAAAGAGTCATTATTGATAACAATTTTACAATTACCTACATTTGGATTATTAGATATCAAAATTGAAAGTCAATAAGTAATATAGTTAAATTCAAATAAGTTATTAAATTAAAAGGTGTTGTTCTAGAATTTTGTGTTTTCGAATATTAATATTACTAATTTATATTTTTAGAATACAAAAATGGTTCATAAGTCAATATTTTTTTTTCTTTTATGTACAATTTTACAATAATAATTATAATAATATTTGTATTAATTATCAAAATATTTTTTATTATTTTTGTGTATTATTAATTATAATAAACAATATAATCCGTGCATCGCACGGGTATAATACTAGT
>JAPKLW010004463.1:0-27097 GCA_026898455.1 Plectranthus barbatus
GATCGATTTCTCCGGATCTCGGATTCAACTTGGTAGATAATCCTCACTAGATTTCCAAGGAGCAATGGAACAGATCAGAAGATCAGATCTGTAGGAACAACTGTTCATCGCCGGCGTTCTATCTCAGATCCAAGGTTATTTCATCGTTATTGGCTCCGATCTAGATCTGTAGATCAAACGGTGAAATCAGGTATTCTCTAATCCATCCTCTGCAATTAATATTGTAGGAGCATGCATAGGATTCGCATGGTTTATTTAATTAAAATTTATTCCTGGTATCCTAAGAACGACCCTTGGCAAGAAATTCATAATGGCAACTCGTGTTGTCCATCGTAGACTCAAACCCTACAATTGGTATCAGAGCCAGGTTCATGTTCTTAGGCTCTATCTTGAATAGATTGAGATTAAATAAATATGTATGTTCATGGATGGATTTAAATTGTCGTGGATGTTTTTTTTGTTCTCGTGGCCTTTTAGTTTTTTGATCTGTTTTTCACCACGAGAAAATCCGTGGTTAGATTTAATTGGGAAAATCATGTAATAGATTTAGATCTATTTTTTGTATTTTCTATTTTTTCAAATCTGTAAAATTGAGATCCGGAAGAAGAACGAGAATTGGAGAACAAAGAACGTAGAAGCGACATGGTTTAGGGTTCAGCCCCTTTCAGCCCAGATCTCAACGGCGGCGCGGCCGGCGGCGGCGGCGACCATCGTGGGTGGCGGCGGCAGACAGGAAAAACTAGGTTTTCTGCTCTGCGGCTTGGCCGCGCCCCTTCTCTCTCGCGCTGCCATGGTCGCCGGTGAACAGCAGCAGGTCCAGCGAACGGAGACGCGTGAGGTGTTCACGGGCGGCAGCGATTAGGGTTCAGCCGCCAAGCTGCCTGTGCGCATCTGTTGTGCACCACCCTGCGCGAATAAGTCGACCACGTGCAGCGAGCACGCGGCGGTTGTCCTGCTGCGAGCACGCGATGCAGACGACGGTGACTGCAGGCGCAGGCGGGGCGGGCTCCGACGGTGGTGGTGGTCTCGCAGAAGCAGGCCGTGCGCGAATGCGCGCGGCGGCGGTTACAGCGGCTGCGGCTGCTTCTGGTTCGCGCGACTGGGCGCTGCTTCGCGTCTCTGGTCGTGGCGGCTCTGCTGCAACGTCGGCCGGCGATGGTGGCAGGCGGGGCGAGGTCGGCTGAGTGCGGGCGACGGCTGCTGCGAACTTCGGCCGCAGGCGGCGGCCGGAAAGACGGTGCGGCAGGCTGGGCTGGTGGCTGGCGGCTAGGGTTTGCTGAAACCCTAGGGTTTTGCAGCCCTGGCCAGAAATCGGGCTTCTCAGCCCGAAGGCGGCCCGCAGTCTGAAATTAGGGTTTGGTTGCTCATTTTGGGCCTGAAACCCTAATTAAAGCCCAATTAATGTTGAAGCAAGTCCAAATCAGATTTCAAGTCCAACGGAGGCCCAGTTTGAAGATCTGTACTGAGAATTAAATCTTGTAATAGTTAGATTTAATTATTTTTCAGTTGTAATCGCATCTGAGGGGCCACGAGAAATATTATTTGTTTATTTAATTATTTCTCGTACTGATGTGATTTATTATTTGCGCACTAGTAAATAATAGGAAAGCATGATTATTTGCTTTAATTATTTACAGTTATAAGCATGTTGCAATTTTATTTTGAGCATGTCTTATGTGATTTATTTTATGTTTTAAATTATGTCTATAAATTCTGGGATCATATTAATTTACGATTGAATTTTGGGTGTGACATAATTTATGAGAACATAAAATAATGTGTGCGCATGAAACCTTTAGAAATAAAAATACTAAGCTGGATTTTGGTTCTTTTCAAACTAAAATCATTAGACCTCCACAAATACGGCCTCTCATTAGAAGTAAGGCATTTCGAAGCGTAAACGTCTGCTGAAGCAGCTTGCGTTAGAAATAAATTACAAGTTCTAATGTGATGAGGTTTCTAAATAAAACATTTAGTTTAAGATGAGAAGTGGGAGCCTCTAAGCAAACGTCTGCTGAAGCGGCTTGCATTGAGACAACTTTCACTGGTCTCTAAGATTAAACTAAATGAGATAACAAAGGATGTTAAGGGGCAGGACGCATGGGTCGAGTACGTATGTCGAATCGCCTTTTAATATTCGGAGTTAGGATTGTGGTTAAACTGGCTTAGATGTTGCCTGGAGTATAACTCATGAATGATGTCCCTGCTCCGGATAGGTGAACATGGTCTAAAGATCTCCAATATTAATTTTTTTTGCCGGCGGATACCTGGCATGGAGAGAAATTAAAGGACCTATTTTGGTCTGGTTGAGCGTTTGCTGTAAACGTCTGCTGAAGCAGCTTACAGTAAATTAGCTTGGGCAATTGGAGGAAGCAAATTGCATTATTTTATCTAAAGGTTCTATGCATATTTGTTTCAATTGTTCGTAGTATGTGCTTACTTTAATTCGCTTATTTGTTTTCAGATATGTCTATTATTGCATCGCTCATTAACTCAATCGTAAACAATTCCTTGACTGGTCCGAATTTTCCTGGATAGAAAAGTGACATTGTCAAGCTCTTGGATTCATTTGGACATTTGTTTGTTCTGCAAACTCCCTGTCCGAGTTCACCGACTGATACATCTTCCGATGAGGAGCGTGCACAGTATCACATGTGGATGTGGTCGAATGGCATGGCCAGACAGTATGTCTTGGCTGGTATGTCAGATGCACTGCATCCTCGTTATAGTGATGTATGGTTTGCGTGTGACATTATGCAACGTCTTGACGTGGCATATGGCGGACTCGATGGACATGCTAGATCCAGTCTTATCAAGCGTATTGTAAGACAGAAAATGGGTCAAAACTGTTCGGTACGTGAACATGTGGAATCGCTCATCCAGCTTATAGATGAGTACACATTAATGGGTGGTCAAATTGACAATGATGTCAAAATTGACTTGATACTCAACACGTTACCAAAGTCATTTGATGACTTCAGAATTTCTGTTGAGAAAAACAAGAGTGAGTATACTGTTCACAGTCTGCTCAACGATCTTGTATCAACAGAAGCTTCTTCAGTCTTTTCTGTGAGTCACTCTGATTTGCTTCCGAGTCAAAAGAGTGATGTCAAAGAAAAGAGGAATGAAGGAAGCAGTGGGAGTAGTCTTGCCTTATCAGTTCATTCCAGATCTCTTGCTAAAAGTTCTTCTAAATCGTATCGTAATGACATGAAGAAGAAGAATAGTAAAGGAGAGAACAAAGGAAAGAAAGATAACAAGAAGAACAAATGTCTCAAGTGTGGCAAGAAGGGACATTGGAAAGTAAATTGTCCAAGTTTGGTAACTAAGGGACAGGGTACGTCATCTTTTGCATTGGTTGTTGAAACATGATTAGTATCGATTTTCTGCTCCTTAGTGGGTAGTGGTAACTGAGGTCACTAATCGTGTTTGCTACACTTTGCACGGAATCAAGCTTAAGGCTTGAAGATGGCGGGATTACCATCTCCAAGATTTATGCTGGAAGTTACTACTTCAGCTGATGGAGATTTTACTTTGAGTTTATGTTAAAAACTCTGTTTTTATTCAAGATCTTTTGAAGAGATATTGGTTTTGTTTTGACAAACAATTTTCATCTATGGATTATCAGTTATTCCGATAGAGTTTTTCTATCATAATGAATAACAGTGTTTTCTATTATAGATGATTATCTCTTCATTACTTGATTACATAAACTATCAGTGTTCTAAGGTATAATTTAAAAGAATCTCTATAGAGATAGGTTAGATCAGTCTAAGTAGTTTTAAGTAATTCATGGAATTATGGATTCATTCCAGGTATTCCTAAGAATGGTACTTATGACAACTACCTAGAGGTATAAGATGGTAACCAGGCCTTTTAATAGGAGATTGTATCTCTATAGGTTATTTCGTGTTTGCTCTGGTTTGCTGGTTTGAGTCTACTTCCGCAGTTGCCTTAACAGGCATTGATACTGTAATCATTTAAGATTTGGATATGTTTATCTAGTTCACTACAAGTCTCAGTCTCTTGCTTTAATCAAGAGCGTTCAAGACTAAGGTAGAGAATAAGTTAAACAAGACCGTAAAAATATTATGGTTCATTCATAATGGTGTATCTTAAGTGATGGGTTTTACAGTATCTGGCAGAGCAAAGGGATTGCATCCCAGTTAACTACACCTATTATTCCTCGATTGGGATAGTGTAGGTAAAACGAAATAAGATTCTTTAAAAGTTTATAAGTTATGCCAGCTTTGCCAAATTTTTGTTTTAGGAAGAGCGCCAAAAGCAGTTGTGTGTTTGCTTAATCTAGCATCTTCTAAATTAGTTTCAAATACCCTAGCAGACCTTGACTCAGTCAAAAGGGCAATGATGGGTAATTCGGCTGTTCAGCTGTTATAGGAATCTGATTGTTTGGAAGAAAGGTTTAAGCTAATACTGCTTTGTGGGCTATTCCAGGTAAATGAAAAAGATGGTTGCTTTGTGTATCCTAAATACAAGCAAGTTGTATAGGATGCAACCATGAATCCAAATGTGAGATTGTTCTCTAACGTTTTAGAGAAGAGAATTCAAATCCATCAGGAAATACCCCGTGGCAAGTTGAGCATACCTTGGAAGGTATGGTACCAATTGCACGGTCACCTGTGTAAGGTGGTAAACCACAAATTAATGCACCATTAACTGACAACGTAAAAGGAGCATTGTTGCAGTGGGAGGTTGCCTTAACAGGCTTAATAGTACTAGTTCGTGGAAACATCCTCTGGACTTGTTCCCAGCTTAACGAACAATATCGTACTTATCCCTTAAAGCGCAACGAAGCTGTTAAGACAAAAGATGCAGTTTAATGACGTCAAGTCATGGATTCAGAAATGAATCAGTAAATGTTATGATCGTGTATCGGGATCAGTGATTGCCAAATAGCTTACCAACTATAAGTAACTGATTGATATACAAGGAAAGAAATTCTCGAATGGTAACCTAGTATATTCGAATATCTAGGTTAGTGAGTAAGATATGTTTCACAACAGGATTTTCTCACTGCTTGCAACTGTTAAACCCATTCGAATTCTTTTAACCATAACAACACATATGAATCTAAATATCTGGAAGATAGATGATGTCATCCGTATTTTATAAACGGGTACCTTGATAAAAGGTGACGACATCTGTATACAACAACCAGATAAGTTATGTGCAAAACATCATGTCTGGAAGCCAAGGTAGTTCAAGTATGAACTTAAGGAAGCTTCAAGGTCATGTAACAGACATTTCGATATTGTCTATCGAGAATGACAGTTTCATGTACCAGTTATGTGTCAGCGGAAGTGTGGTTTTCCTTGCATATTATGTAGATGGTATTTTCACATTCGGAAACGGTGTGGAGATATTGTCAGGCATAAAGGATGGTTATCCGAACAGTTTCAGAAGTAGGACTTATGAGATTTTGGAACATCTTTTGAATTAAAGTCTTGTGTGGTCACAAGAAAAAGGATGTTCAGGTATCTCGAGTCGCTTAAATTGATTCTGTGGTGTATCGTTCATAGCAAGAAAGATTGTTATCTTTCTATATTGTAAATGAACGAAGTTAGATATTTGTTATGCTATAAGCATGTTAGACATATATCAGTTCAATTCTGGATAGGCTTATTGGTTAATGAATGAGCCTTGTAAGTTGAATGGCATCGGATATCCAGGAGGATCATAAGGAAAGGAAATCGACCTCTAACTATGTGTTGGCCTTGGAGGAGGAGTTATAGGAATCTAACTCAGAAGTGTGTTGCGGATTCCGGTATGAAGGCTGAGTTTTTGTCAGCTTCATTAGCTTCGCAAGAAGCAGTATAGCTCCAATACCATCCTCTAGAGGTGTGTGTTCTGAGTTTGCCTAATTAAATCACAAGGAATTGTGATTATGTTGGTGCAATGACAAACTCAAAGGAACCCAAGACTCACAAGGTGGTGAAACACATAGGATGTGTAAAATCATATCATACGAGAAATCGTGACAAGAGGTGACGTGAATGCAGTGGGAGTGATTGACAGTATAAACACACTTAATACTTTGGTAAAGCAATGGTATTATGCTTGTAGTATAAGTGGGAGATTGTTGGGATTATATACTGAAAGCATATATGATTAAGTGTTTTGTACACTGGTCTTCATATATGTTGCTGCAACAATACTCGCTGTATGATAGAACAAACATACAACGAACCATAATATCCTATTATATCGCCTATAGGGATGATCATATGGTGTGTAGGAGATCACAGAGGATCATATGAATCGTTTGACCTAGAGAGATATAAACAGTATCACAGCTGAAACGGTCCCTGGATAGGCTGTCGGTCTAAGCTGCGGCACATCGGTTCATAAGTGGGCTTATCCTAGCTACTTGATGTGTCGGTACATAGTTATGTATTGATGGGATCAACAGTGGGATGTGCCATTCTCATTGACATATGAATGAGCCAGATCCCTAACATACTTCCTATGATCTTAAACCTAACTGAAGGATAAGGGGCATACACAGATTGACCACACTTTGATTTACCATGGTGGCGAGTCTTACATGTACTCTTATACCCGTATTTTGGGTGTTGGCAATTTGTGTGTGGCCTGCTTAGTCTGGACGTTTAGGTAAGCATATCCGTTTCAGGATGGTGACATTCCCTGAGGAGCTCACAAGGTTCATTATGCTAAACCCTGCAGGTTGAATTATTTAATTCAGGCATAAGTGAAAAGGAGTGAGTGGCATTACTCAGGAAATAAGAGATTAATTAATTATGGCTGATTGTCATAAGCCAAATTAATTAATGAATGTCTATAACCTTAAATATGTGGATCATGTTAGTTTGGTGCAACCCGTTCCTAATAACGTGGTAATAAAGGGGCGAGTCAGCATTGTTACCGTGGTGAAGGTTAAAACAATGTTTTATTAATTAATTATGTTCTGGGTTGAACAAGGAAGGATTAATTAATAAAGAGGGCCCATTTTATTATTTGCATCTGATCCCTGGTCTGGCCCATTAACTGCTCACAGCCCATTTGGGTTAGGGTTTCTCAAAACCCTAACACTATATATAGGCCTTCTCTCTATCAGATCAAAAAGTTGTGAAAACTAGGGTTTCAGTATACTGATAATTGAGAGAGACGGCGGCGGCTATCTGGGGGAGAAACTTGATCGATTTCTCCGGATCTCGGATTCAACTTGGTAGATAATCCTCACCAGATTTCCAAGGAGCAAGGGAACAGATCAAAAGATCAGATCTGTAGGAACAACTGTTCATCGCCGGCGTTCTATCTCAGATCCAAGGTTATTTCATCGTTATTGGCTCCGACCTAGATCTGTAGATCAAACGGTGAAATCAGGTATTCTCTAATCCATCCTCTGCAATTAATATTGTAGGAGCATGCATAGGATTCGCATGGTTTATTTAATTAAAATTTATTCCTGGTATCCTAAGAACGACCCTTGGCAAGAAATTCATAATGGCAACTCGTGTTGTCCATCGTAGACTCAAACCCTACAGTTGGGAGCTGGACCTTGCTGGTAGTTCGTCTCCCTTTGAGGACCAGCTGAGGTCATCATCCAAGGGTCGTGTAGCTCCTTTTGGTGGGTCCCCTTGGGTCGTGGTCCAGTATGCCGGGCCTGGGCCTAGTTGAGTTCACCGTTTGGAGGTTGTACAGTCCGTTTGAGTGTGTCCTCTTGGGCCGTTGCCATCCTTACTGGAGCTGGGCCTAGTTTTTCTAGCCCAATTATTTTTGGGCCCAACAATAGCCCCTTCGGACTTGGGGTTGATCGCTAGGGAGAACCCAAGGTCGAATAATTTGAAGTATCGAGCCTGTATCTACGCAAGAGCTCAAAGCGCGGAAGTTCCGAGCTCCTCGTAAGGAGGCATCGGGAGCCCTGGAGGGGTCCTCGTAAGGTCCCTATCTCCTTTGGAAGGTCGATCTCCCCGTAGGTGAGTTCGACGAGTGTAAGGGCCTGCTTGTAGGCTCCTACACGGGAATGCAAGTAGCTCCGTAGAGTTATCTTGCGGGCTCGAGTCGTGGGTCCAGAACTACGAGATAGGAGGGGGACATCCCGTGAGATGTCCCGCTTTATGGGAGCTAAGCTCTCATGTACAGCACTTTGTGCGTCCTCGTGGGGAACTCATGCAGGGGCTCTTGTCGTTTGCTAGTTCATGGATGTTCTGGGACTATGTGGTCCCGATGTGTGAAGGTCGTATTTTGACCTGATATAGAGGCGGTTAAGTGGTTTTATCCACCCATGTCATGGCATGATTCTTGGCTTGATGCGTTTGGATAGTTCTTTCACTGCAATGTTGTATGCTTACTGCACCCAAGGTAGGTCGTAAGTGTGGGCGATGCACTTGGCATCGCCCCTTCGACGCTCAAGTTAGTTTGGTGTTTTTGAGTAAACAAATTGAATTGACGAAATTAAAAAGAAAAGGTTAGGGGATGTGTATCGATAACTATCCCGAGGGTGAATCCTCGTTGCCTCGTCAATCTCGATAATCGCGTTGGTCCTCCCTTCCATCACGACCTTCGATTCTGAGCGCGTTCCTCCTGGCCATCCTATATGGCTCATCCTCCTCCCACTTGATGCAATCCCCAACTTTGTTCAATGCGTCATCTAGTGTTTGGCAAGGGTATAGTGTTAGCTCCTTGTATAGGTCGGAGTCTACGTCCAAGCCTTTTCGAAAGGCCCCGACTGCCGTGGATTGCGGGCGATTCGGGATGTTGACCAATTCCTGGTAAAAGCGTCCTGCGTATGAGCGCAAGGTTTCTCTCGACTTCTGGATGATGGCATAGAGCTCGTCCAGATGCTTCTCCAGCTTCCGACTGCTAGCGTACTGGCGTCGAAAAAGTTGGTGTAGTTCTGCAAATGTGGATATAGATCCATGGGGGAGACTCAAGAACCATTCCAAGACAGGTCCCGTCAGACTGGACCCAAAGTTCTTGCACATGCAAGCTTCCCGCACATCGGCGGGTATTGACGCAGTGAACATCTTCTATTTGTAGATGGCGATGTGGTTGTCTGGGTCCGAGGTCCCGTTATAAGGAACGAAGTTTGGTGGAATGAACCTGTCCTGGATCTCAACGTTGGCTATGCTGGGAGCGAAGGGGGAATCCACTTAACTCTCCCTTGCGATGTTCCTCTCCGGTGGTGGTACCCCTAGAATGCGAGCTAGCAGGGACTCAAAGTAGTTCAGGCGGCTCTCGATCGCGCTCATCGCCGCGATTGTTGAAGCGTCTTCGGTGCCAGTCCCAGCCTCAATCCAGGGTGTTTCGCCTCCTTCAGCCCCGATCCTGGGTCCTTCACCTCTGCCTGACCCAGTCGAGGGTGTTCCTGTAGGGATTTCCCGTGAACCGAATCACCAAGTCCAAAATAAGCCAGATCGTTTATGGTTATTGTTCATAATCCATTTATAAACCCTAGGCATGCTCTTATTGAATTTAATGCGTGGATAAAGAATTATTTACCTTAATTTAGTAGTCTCAAACACGATCTTTCGCGTTTGTATTCCTAGATTCAGAACCAACCACGCGATATTATTAAATCTGAGGAACAATAAATTAGAAATCTAATTTCTAGATTCAATAATAATCGAAAAAGACAAAAGAGAAAGAATTAGGAGTTGTTCTCCAGATTAGATCTTCAGATCTGTTTCCCGGTGCGTTCAGATCTGCTACTGGTGAGGAATCCATAGATCTGTATTTTGAGCAGGACCAAAATTCAAAAATTCTCCTCCTCTTCTCTAGAAGTCGGCACCCACACTCTCTCTCTCTCTAGGGTTTCTGTTTTTTAATTGTGATAGAACTTGTGAGGGAGAGCTGTCTATTTATAGACCTAGGGTTGCAAACCCTAATGGGCTCCTGGGCTCAATTCAATACACTTTTCTTAGGCCAGACCTGGGACCTAGTGCAAATAATAAAGTGGGCCTATGAATTAATTAATTCCCATGTCCACAACCCAGGACACAATTAATTAATTAATATTAATTCTTTTTCACCACAGAATTAATACTGACCTACCCCTTTATTACCACGTTATGAGAACGGACTGCATTAATTGAGAATCCCCATATTTAAGGTTACCAGACATCCATTAATTAATTGGAGCTTCTGACAAGCTCTAAATACAATTAATTAATATCTAATTATTCCTGAGTAGTACCACTCAATCCTTATCACTCGTGCCTGAACTTAATCAGCCTGCAGGACTTTGGCACGATGAATGTTATTGAGCTCCTCAGGGAATGTCCCCATCCTATTACTCGGATATGGTTACCTAAACTCAGTCTCAGGCGGTACTAGACGAACTGCTGTTACCCAAGATGCGGATATACGAGCACGTTACTTAGGCTCTCCACCATGGCAAGTCAAAGCAACAGTCAATCCGTGCAAACCCCTGAACCTTTGTTAGGGTTTGGACTCAATCAATACTGAGATCTTGTATTCGCTGATGTCAGACAGACAAATACATCTCACTGCGGTCCATCAATACGCCACCTCTGCATACCAGCATGTCAAGTAACCAAGACAGACTACTTATTCTGACAATGCCGCAGCCATCCGGACAGACGTATCCTCATACGCTGTCTCGGCTGTGATTAGGTTTATGTCTCACTAGGTCAAGTGATCATACTGTCTTCTGCGATCTACAACACGCCGTATGATCGTCCCTATCGATGAGACAAGAAGATACAAGTGTTCATACATGTAGTTTGCTTAACAGATAGGAGAATTAAACCGTTGTATACTCATTATAATAAAAGCTTTCAGTATACAAAACCCATCAATCTCCCACTTATACTCAAAGCATAACTAAGCTATTACAGAGTATACAATACGTCTATCTAGCCTGCTATCTCTTTAACCACTATCAGTGGTCGGCATCCACCTCAGACCCAGCTCACGAATATGTCTTTCGTAATCTTTCTGCGGCAAGCTCTTTGTAAATGGATCAGCAAGGTTGTCAGCAGTGTCAATCTTCTTAATTTGCACATCGCCCCTCGATACGATTTCTCGTATGATATGGTATTTTCTCTCTATTTGTTTGCTTGCCCTGTGAGACCGCGGTTCCGTTGAGTTTGCCACTGCACCAGAGTTATCACAATAAATTGTGATGCTCCTCGGCAAACTCGGAATCACACCCAACTGTAAAAGGTAGTTACTGAGCCAGGCTCTTTAGAGGCTTCGGAGGCGGCAACATATTCGCCTCCATGGTGGAGTCGGCAATGCATTTCTGCTTTGAGCTCCTCCAAGATACAACTCCACCTCCCAAGGTAAACACATATCCCGAGGTCGATTTCTTCTCATCTCCCCTTGGGAATCCGAGTCCGTATAACCCACAGGGCACAAATCCTCACCTTGATAAACCAGGCAGAAATTCCTAGTTCTTTTCAAGTACTTGAGGTTATGCTTTATAGCAGTCTAGTGCGCCTGTCCAGGGTTAGACTGATGTCTTGCTACCATGCCAACGACATAACAAATATCAGGGCTGGTACAACATCGCATACATGAGACTACCCACCGCTGAAGCGTATGGTACAATACTCATCTCGTCTTTCTCCCACTGTGTCTGAGGACACTGCCCACTAGAAAGACGAATGCCATGACGGAAAGGTAGCAAACCTTTCTTGGCAAGTTGCATGCTGAACCGGGCAATCACAGTATCCACATAGGATGCCTAGGATAAGCACAACATTCTTCTCTTACGATCTCGTAAGACCTTAATCCCAAGAATGTAGCCAGCTTCTCCCAAATCCTTCATTTGGAACTGTTCGGATAACCAAACCTTGATTTCCGACATCACTCCCTCGTTGTTTCCAAATAGGAGTATGTCATCAACGTATAGTGCAAGGAAAACCACACTCATATAACACAAAGTCGGTAAACACAACTTTCATTTTCCAACTGTGCAAATCCATAGGATTTAATCACAACGTTGAAACGTAAGTTCCACGACCTTGAAGCTTTCTTAAGTCCATACAAGGACTTCTTAAGCTTCCAGACAAGATGTTCTTCGCCCTTGCGTATGTAACCCTCGGGTCGCTGCATATAGATGTCCCTACCTTCTTCAAGGTAATCGTTTAGAAAAGCGATTTTGACATCCATCTACCATATCTCGAGGTCCATATGCGCAGCTATAGCAAGGAGTATCCGAATGGACTTGAGCATAGCTACGGGTGAAAAGGTTTCGTCATAGTCAATGCCCTCTTTCTGACTATAACCCTTTGCCACCAGCCTGGCTTTAAAAGCCGTGACCTTTCCATCCGCCCCTTTCTTTCTCTTGTATACCCATTTGCACCATATGGCCCTAAAGCCATCCGACAAATCAGTTTTCTGGTATACATCCATAGCAGTTATGGATTCAATTTTAGAATTGAATCCATGGCGACACGCTATTTGGCAACATCCTTGTCCTGCACTGCCTCTTCGTAAGTCAGTGGGTCAGAGTCCTCATGTCCGTCTTCCGGGCTCAAGTCCAAAGACTCACCCATGAACATGTACCTTTCCGGCTGGAAAATAACTCTCTCACTACGACGAGGCATCAATGCCGTGTCAGTAGTAGGTGCAGTAACTTGTGGTTCTGCACCTTACACTGAAGAACGTGTCTGTGGTGCTGAACCTCTCACAGATGCACCCACATCTACATGTTCCCCTTCCCTTGGAATCGCATTCTCGTTTTCAATTTCTTGAAGAACGATATCACTCCTTGACTTGTGATTACTCACATACTCGTCCTCCAATAATCTAGCATTGGTGCTAACAACGACTTTCTGACTCTCAGGACAGTAAAAGTAACCACCTTTCGTTTGCCTGGGTTACCATATGAACAACATTACTTTTGACCTACTTTCTAACTTATCAGGTTCCTTCGACAGTACGTGTGCCGGACAGCCCCATACTCTGAACTTGCACAAACTAGGTTTGCGACCAAGGAAGAGCTCAATAGGCGTCTTAGGAACTAATTTAGCACGTAAGCTGCTGTTTCCAATGCGTAGCCCTAAAACGAAATTGGTAAGTTTGCATAACTCATCATTGATCTTACCATCTCTAGAAGAGTCCTATTTCTTCTTTCAGCTACACCGTTTTGCTAGGGAGTACCCGGTGCAGTCCACTGGGATGTAATCTCGTTTTCAGACAAATACTGCAGGAACTTGTTACCGAGGTATTCGCCACCGTGGTCAGATCGCAGTGACTTGATAGTTTTCCCGACCTTCTTTTCTACCTCAGTCTTGAACTCTTTGAATTTCTCAAAGCATTCAGACTTGTAGCTAAGCAGGTAAACATATCCGTACCTTGAGTAACCGTCAATGAAAGTGATGAAGTACTCGTACCCTCTACGAGCCTGCGTGGACATCGGTCCACATAAGTCAGAATGGATCAATTCCAACACTTCCTCTGCTCGAGACTGACTAGCCTTGAAAGGCCTAGTTGACATCTTGGCCTCGAAGCAGGATTCGCAGACTTGATAAGGTACAGCCCGGACTAAGTCCAATGTACCATCATATGCAAGTCTCTGAATCTGCTTCAAGCTGATGTGACCCAGTCTCAAGTGCCAGAGATATGTAAGATCCTCATGAGAAGAAGTAAGTTTTCTCTTTCTAGGATTATCAATTACGGATAATTACATGCAATACTTGCGGAAGACTTATGATTACAGTTAACAACATAGAGAGAATTATTCAGCATCCCACGACAGATAACACCATTATTACCAATGATAGAAACACCACTATAAAAAATAACTGAATATCCATCAACATAAAGTTTGGAAACTGAAATAAGGTTTCGCCAAAAATCCGACACGTACAAAACATCTCTCAAAGTTAAAACAGAATCATCAAAGTACAAGGTGAAATCTCCAATGGCAGCTGCACTCACTTGTGCGGCGTTCCCCATTGAGATGGTAACCTCGTCATTCTTCAGCACCCTCCTCGGTGTGAACTCCTGCAAAATGTAACAAACATGATCAGTAGCTCCAGTATCCACTCCCCACGAATGAGTAGAAACCGATGCTAAACATGTTTCCGTTACAAATGAAAATGACATACCTTGTCCTTTAACGTTCGGACAATCCACCTTTCCGCATACATCACACCTCTTCTTCTTTGGAGGTGTCTGCTTTCCTGATCTTGCTTTCAGCACCGTCATCTCCAACCTTAGAGGTTGTCGAACCAGTACTAGAAGCAGCCAGAATAGGCATCCGTGCTCGCATGGAAGATTGCTCCACCACAAGGTCCTCAAGCAGCTCATGCAGAGCATACTCTCCCCTTGCAGCAGCAACTACCTGAAGGGATTCGTGAACTGAATCACGAAATCCGTTTACCAAGGATAGTTAATTGGAATATTAAAAATAAATTACTATGCCTATGATTAATCCTAGCATGCTCCTATTGAATATGCATAAGGTGGTTTATGCGGAATACCTGGATTGCAAAACCCTGAAGAACGAGGGAGATTCCCTTTGATCTTTCCCACGCACAAAGATTTAATTCCTAACAGATTGAGGAAATAAATCTTAAGAAAATAAAACAATTATTTTCAAAAATCAAGGAGAGAGGGAGAAGAAAAATCCTCCTGATTTGTATCCCAACTCAATCTGAATATCTGGTGAAGATTCCCTTCAGATTCCTTGCCCGGTTGAGAAGCAGAATTTCCTCCTCGTTTCTCAGATCTAGTCGATCACCACAGCTCCCAAAACCTGGTTTGCTGTGTGCAACTTATGATCTTGTGGTGTGTTGAGATCTGAGGAACTGAGGCCTATTTATAGGAAAATATTGGACTTATATTGGGCTTGAGTTTCATGGGCCAGACCAGGGACCAAAATGCAAATAGCAAATAAGGCCTATCAATTAATTAATTCCCATATTCAACCCAGAATATAATTAATTAATTAATATTGATTCATTCCACCAGAGATTCAATACTGTCCTACCTATTTGCTACCACGTTTTGAGGTACGGGTTGCATGGGCTCGGTATATCCCCACATTTAAGGTTACAGACATTCGTTAATTAATTTAAGCTCTGACAAGCTATTTAATTAATTAACATCTTATATTCCTGAATCAATCCACTCAAACCTTTTCACTTATGCTTGAACTTAATCAGCCTACAGGACTTAGCATAACGAACCTTTTGAGTTGTTCAGGGAATGTCACTATCCTATACTGGATGTGGTTACCTAGTTCCAGTACCAGACAATAATACACAAACTGCTATTACCCAAGATACAGATATACAAGCTCAACTAGAGCCTTTCACTGCAACTCAAAGTAATACACAATCCGCATATACTTCTGTACCTTCATATAGGCTTAGGATCTCATCAAGCCATAGAGATCTAGATTCTTTTAATGTCAGATAAAAGAATCGATCTCGACTTAGGTCCTTATCAATGTGTGCCCCACACCAGTATACCAAGCCATCCAAGATAAGTTGCTTTTTACTGCGTATGCTGCAGCTTACACCGACAGTTTATCCTGGAACTGTCTCAGCTGTGATAACCATTTATATCTCGCTAGGTCAAATGCTCCATACGATCTTTCGTGATCTTCTACACACCGTATGATCTCCCCATCGACGAGATAAGAGGATAATTGCGTTTGTGACACATGTTTGTTAATTCAGACAGGAGATGAACATACAACATATATGATTCCCAGTATATTAACCAATCGACCTTGTACATAATATACCAATCATAATGCTTTCAGTATATAAATCCATCACTACCTTAAAGTCATAAAAGGAGTCCGGAAGAGAGTTCAGGATGATGTCAATCTCGCCTTGCGCACTGATATTACCATCCCGCACAGTGAACTGTCTCATGAGATCAATCATAGACATCATGTGCTCTGTCACCGAACTATCTTCAACCATCTTCTTGCACACAAGATCATGTACAAGTTTATAGTTAACAGTCCGTTCCACGTTGCCATAGGCTGTCGAGAGTTCCTTCCAGATCTCTCCAGCCCTTTCGAGATACTCATACTTGTGCCTTAATTCTCTAGAGAGGGAACCCATGATGAGCCAGAAGGCAAACTCATCAGCATCCTCCCATCTTTCATAAAATTCAAGCTCAAGTTTGCAGACCTTATGACGAATACGCAACAATGGATCCATGAAAAGAAAGTATGCTTGGTTTTTCAGATAAAGGATATGTTTGATGCAAAAACTCCATTCAGGGAAGTTTGGACCAGTTAGAGGATTGAGAGCAAGTAAATGATCGACAGTAGATATAGACATATCTGAAAACAATAAAGAATCTTAAAAAAGAACATACATGTAGAACTTCGAAAACAAATGCATTGAAAACCTTTTAATAAATCAAATACAAATGTTTTCCACTAATTGCCCAAGAGTTCCCACCGCAAGCTACACTCGTAGACGTTTACGATGTCACCCTCGACCAGAACTGCGGGTTTTAAGCCCCAATCCATTTAATTTCACTACCATGTCAAGAAGCTTTTTACACTAGAAATTAATAATTATTGAAAACCTTAGACCAAGCCATCTCTCAAGAACAGGGATGTAATTCTTGCATTATATTCTAAGATGCTTCTATGCCATTCACCACAAATTTAACTCCGACCAAAAGAGACAGTTTAGCATGGCACGTAACCATACCGCACAACCCTTAAAGCTTTTGTTATCTATAATTTAAATCAATCCTATAATACTTGTGAAAGAGATCTACGCAAGCTACACTCTTAGACGTTTACGCAAAGCCCTCCCACTATTCACATAATTTAAATTGTTTGTCTAGAAATCCCAACAAGCGTACCCATGCAACTCTAAGAACTAGCAAGCTACACTCGTTGACGTTTACTAGAACGAGAGATACACTTACAGCCTAAGACCGCTTTGTGGAGGTCTATTGATTTTAATTAAAAAAAATCTGCTTATTATTTTTTTTATAAAAGGTTTCTTATATGCGCACATATAATTTCTTTGTCATTATATTTTCCAAATTTTTGCATGTAATAATACAAGCCCAAAAATTCCCAAAATATAATCCAACAAGAAATTAATCACATAAGCATGCTTGGAAAGCTGTAAATAATAAAAGCGATAAAACATGCTTTTCCTATTATCTACACATGCTTATTTGCGCACATAATAAATCACATGTCATACGAGGACAATTAAGGCAAACAAAAATTCCTCGTGGCCCCACAAAATAGGAAAAATAAATCCTATCTATTACAATTTAAATTTTGAATCTATTTGGATAGATACAAATCTTCTCAAATCTTCTAGGGCCTCCAAATCTTTATCCACCAAATCTTTTGGGATTTAGGCCTTTGTGATCTGATGATTTGCCCTAACCCTAATGCAAACCCTAGGGTTTACACAGGATTGTACAAACCACCAAAACACGAGCCACCGCAACGGGACAGCAGCCGCCGATGACGACAGAGCCGCCGCCAGCACCGCCGCCCGCCGCCGGACCGCCGCCCACGCGCCCGACGCCGTCCGCCTGCCGCCCCAGCCACCTGTGACGCGCGCTGCCGCACGCCATTGCCCGCGCCACCGCCGCCAGTGGCCGCACGC
Source organism: Plectranthus barbatus (assembly GCA_026898455.1). NCBI lineage: Eukaryota > Viridiplantae > Streptophyta > Magnoliopsida > Lamiales > Lamiaceae > Plectranthus > Plectranthus barbatus. The sequence goes on from JAPKLW010004463.1 coordinate 17,568, forward strand.
GCGCACCTGCCGCCGCCGTGCGCCGCCCTTTGCCGGCTCCATCTTCGTTCTTCGTCCTCGACCCGTCCAATTACAGATTTTTTAAAAATAAAATTACAGAATTTATCTATTCTATTACAATTTTGCAAATCTACACTAATCACAGATTTTCTCGTGATTTTAAAAAATTAATTCAGCCGTACACGGATAAACCACTACGGGCTGAATTACACGGGTTGCCACGAGGAACAAAAACCATCCACGACATATATAAAATTCAAAAATGCATAATGAATCCATTATGAACAACAGAGCCATAAATCAGAACCTCGCTCTGATACCAATTGTAGGGATTTCCCGTGAACCGAATCACCACATCCAAAATAAGTCGGACCGTTTATGGTTATTGTTCATAATCCATTCATAAACCCTAGGCATGCTCCTATTGAATTTAATGCGTGGATAAAGAATTATTTACCTTAATTCCGCAGTCTCAGAAACGATCTTTCGCGTTTGTATTCCCAGATCTAGAACCAACCACGCGATATTATTAAATTTGCGGAACAAGAAATTAGAAATCTAATTTCTAGATTCAATAATAATCAAAAAAGACAAAAGAGAAAGAATTAGGAGTTGTTCTCCAGATTAGATCTTCAGATCTGTTTCCCGATTGGTTCAGATCTGCTACTGGTGAGGACTCCACAGATTTGTATTTTGAGCAGGACCAGAATTCGAAAATTCTCCTCCTCTTCTCTAGAAGTCGGCGCCCAAACTCTCTCTCTCACTAGGGTTTCTATTTTTTAATTGTGATACAACTTGTGAGGGAGAGCTGTCTATTTATAGACCTGGGGTTGCAAACCCTAATGGGCTCCTGGGCTCAATTCAACACAATTTCCTTGGGCCAGTCCTAAGACCTAATGCAAATAATAAAGTGGGCCTATGAATTAATTAATTCCCATGTCCACTACCCAGGACACAATTAATTAATTAATATTAATTATTTTTCACCACAGAATTAATACTGACCTACCCCTTTATTACCACGTTATGAGAACGGGCTGCATTAATTAAGAATCCTCATATTTAAGGTTACCGGACATCCATTAATTAATTGGAGCTTTTGAAAAGCTCTAACTACAATTAATTAATATCTTATTATTCCTGAGTAGTACCACTCAATCCTTATCACTCGTGCCTGAACTTAATCAGCCTGTAGGACTTTGGCACGATGAATGTTATTGAGCTCCTCAGGGAATGTCCCCATCCTATTACTCGGATATGGTTACCTAAACCCAGTCTCAGGCGGTACTACACGAACTGCTGTTACCCAAGATGCGGATATACGAGCACGTTACTTAGGCTCTCCACCATGGCAAGTTAAAGCAACAGTCAATCCGTGCAAACCCCTGAACCTTCGTTAGGGTTTGGACTCAATCGATACTGAGATCTTGTATTCGCTGATGTTAGACAGACAAATACATCTCATTGCAGTCTATCAATACGCCACCCCTGCGTACCAGTATGTCAAGTAACCAAGACAGACTACTTATTCCGACAATGCCGCAGCCATCCGGACAGATAATAACTCTCTTAAAGAGTTATTATTTTGTGTCGAACTTAATTAATTATGTCTTAGAATAGTCTTGTTTCATAGGATAATTAGCAAAAATATAGGTTAGTTGGTTAGTTTATTAAATTTAGGTTTATTATATAGTCTTGTGTTAATTACGAGTTTTTGCGAAAAGAATTGTTTGAATAGTATCACATGTTTTACTATGCTGGAGCATAACAAGAGCAAGAAGGATTGATACGATGTCGCAGCATGGCCAGAACTCTAATGAGGAATATTCGGGACCACAACAGACAAGATCTCAGCACTTTTCAGAGCTGGGAGGCAGATTAAGGAGCCACGTGTAAGGTTGGGATGAAGCTGAAGGGAGACAAGAGAGATATTTTCATTAAAGGAAGATACACTGAGAACACAATTAGAGAGGGGTATCAACATAGGAGTTAGAGCAGAGAGAACGAGGAGTTCGTGAGAAATCAACGTGGATGTTGCAACAAACCTGAATAATTTATCTCTATTTTGCATTTTTCTTTAATAATTCTACGTATTTGATGTTTGGAGATATGAACTTGAATCTCGTTTGCTTTTTATCTTTTGTAAGTATGAGCTAAACCTTTTAAGCTCGGGTTATTGACTGGTTTATCTTCATGAATATATGTTGAAGTTGTTCTTGTATTAAATCTGGTGTTTGATTTCAATTCTGGTTTGTTTTTTTATCTAAACACGATAGTGACTGGTAGAAATTTTGCCTAGTGAGACCAAGAGGAGATCTAGGATGAGGGAGTCGTGGTCAATCTTGATCTCTAGTGTAGACATACATGGAATCTAAGACTTGTAAGAACCCATGTTCTGAAATAGTTTGTTTGAAGGCTAAATCTATCATAGACATATGAAGGTTAGCAAGAAAACATAGATCTAGCGCTATGACAATAGTCTAGACAGAAAAGAGTGTGGTTGCAAGAACCAGAGTTGATGCCTGAACAATGCTGCAGCATATAGGAGAGTAGATAATCAAAAGTCAATGACCCGAGAGCATTTTATCATCGATCTTAAAACCATAGTCTATTAGTTTATGATTATTTTGTGGGAAGAAATATTATTAATTGTTCTAGCACTACTCGGTTTCATTTTACATGCTTTCTTGTTATTTTAGTTTGGAGAAACCACAAAACCCCATTAATTTACAAGCAATAGAATGTGCACAATTCACTTTCACTCCCTTGGGTTCGATATCTGGACTTAGATCTGTATTAATTGTTTAGACATATGTGCACTTGTGTATAATTATAATAGCAACTAGCACAACAACAAGTTTTTGGCGCCGTTGCCGGGGAGTGATTGATATTGAGTCTGAATGCTATTCTATTGTTTGAATTTGCATGCACAGTTGGTTGACTGAAGTTGTAGGAAACTAATCATTTTCTATAATTGTAGGGAGCGCTAGCGGTGTATGAGTGAGGAGACAATCAGGGAAATATTTTTATTTGATCCAGAGATAGAGAGAACTTTAAGAAAGAACAGAAGAAAGCAAAAAGCTAGAAAGATGGCTGAAAGAATTCCTGAACCGGAAGTTGATTTGGAGAATCTAGTTGATGAAAGAGATAGGGTAATCAGAACTTATACAGAACCAAGGTTCTTAGAGTTTGATTGAGTGGTTGCGAGGCCAGAAGTTCAGGCACAGCACTTTGAGTTGAAACCTGTGATGTTTCAAATGTTGCAGAGTTTGGGGCAGTTCGGGGGACAGGCTACAGAAGATCCACATTTGCATTTGAAATCTTTCTTAGAGATTTGTGATAACTTCAAGCTGCAAGGAGTTACACCCGAGGCCTTGAGAATGCGGTTGTGCCCTTTTTCTCTAAGGGATAGTGCAAAAACCTGGCTCACTAATCTGCCACCAGGATCTGTAACTACCTGGAACAAGTTGACTGAAACCTTTTCGCTGAAGTATTTCCCTCTGACAAGAAATGCACGATGTAGGAATGTAATCATGGCATTTAAACAGGAGGATGAGTCTGTTAGTGAAGCATGGGAAAGATTCAAAGAACTACTGAGAAGATGCCCAAACCATGGGATTCCTTATTGCATCCAAATGGAGATTTTCTACAATGGGCTGAACGGTAATTCAAGAATGATGATAGATGCTACATCTGGAGGAGCATTGTTGGACAAGACATACAATGAAGCTTGTGAAATTTTGGACAAAGTGGCTGCTAATAACTATTTCTGGGCAAAGTCAAGAGCAGCAGCTATCTCCACTCCTAAGGTAGGAGGAAGTTGATCCAATTGAAGCTTTGACTGCGTAGATGGAGGCTCTAGGGGCAACTATGAAGAGCATTGAGAAAAATACCAGTCCAAGTAAAACAACTCCAATGTGTGCAGAAACCTCAGGACCTTTAGATTGTATTTATTGTGGAGGAGCACACCAATTTGAGGAGTGTCCATCAAATCCAACATCGATTTGTTATATGGAAACAGAAATCATCACCCCCAGACTAATAATCCATATTCAAACACTTACAACAGTGGATGGAGAAATCATCCAAAATTTTCTTGGTCTGGACAAGGAAATCAAAATGCTGCAGCAAGGGAGCAACATTATAACAAAGGAGGTTATAATCAACAGCAGAGTCTAGAAGCTCCACCTCCGAAATAAGAGAAAACCATGGAGAAGATGATGAAGTAATTCATGACTCAAAATGAAGTGCGACTTAAAAATCAAGATGCTCTTATTCAGAGCCAATCATCTTCTCTAAGGAGTCTGGAAGTGCAAATGGGGCAGTTAGCAAATGAACTGAGAAGCAGACCACCAGGAGCATTGCCGAGTAACACTGAGAATCCACTGAATGGAAAGGAGCAATGTAAAGTTGTTACACTTCGAAGTGGGAAACAGTTTGAAGAGAGAAGGGCTGAAAATTTGGAAGCAGGAGAAGGATCATCATCAAGAGCTGCAGTGACTAAAGAGAACCTGCAAAAAGATAAGTTGCTGGAAAAGGAAGATGTGTCCCCTGATTTGAGAGCAGAGGAAGATCCTCTGGAGAAATCTTCAGAAATGCCTGAAGGAAACATTTCTAAAGCTAAGAGGAAATCTGGTTTGGAGGAGTACGATTATGCACCATGATCACTGTAAAATCTACAGATTAATTATAGAAACAGTGGCAAATAAATTTGTAAACCCTAAGGTTATCGAATCCAGGGGAATTGTGTGGGGAAACTATCCTATATACTAGCTATGATCCTAAGATTCATTGTTTGAGGAATTCAAAATTAGGGTTTTGTTTGGAAAATAAAGATGACAATACTTGAAAATTAAAGAGGTTTTGAAAGCAAATTTAAAGGAACACAGATTCTAGGGAAGAATTCTTATTATGGATAACATGTAGGAATCAATTAATTTAACAGGTGGAATACTGCAACAATGCTATATTTCCTTGTTTGGCAAATATAACCTAGATTACTAATTAGTGACTATCTCCGCTCGGTCTCAAGTACACCAAATTAGTCAATCTGATAAGCAAATCAGTTCAATTCCTACAGTCTAGTACATCTGTTTGGATAGTGTAGATTATATCATGCATTCCTAATCCCACTATCAATATTCACCTCTCGGTCCTTGAATTAATCTAGAATTAGAAAATAAACACAGGAATCATGAACCTAATTAATTAATCCTAACATGCATCCATAATAATATCAAACCTAGAACCCGCTAGGGTTTCTAGCCACTCATCGTAGATAGAAATCCAAAAGAAAACATATTAAATTGCATAAACATAAAGAACTTACAAGAAAAATAAAGGGTTTCGTGTTTCCCATGTCTCCAAAATCTAAAAACTAAATTGTAGAATGAAAAATATGAGAAGGAATGCTGAAAAAGTCGAATTTTCTAAGTATTTATAGGGGTGGATGTGTATCCTATCAAATCTAGGGCTAAAGATATGAATAAATCCAATTTTCATCAAATTCCCGCGCTAGCAGACACGCGTCGATCGTTGCTGATTGGCGTTGATCGACGTGGCTTCATCTTTGAAGTCGATCGATGTAGATTCACGTCGATCGACGTGGTCTCTCGCCCCTTTTGCGCAGTCTCACGGTTTTGGCCATAACTTCCTCTCCCGAACTCCGATTGACCCGATTCCAGTTGCGTTGGAGAGCTAACTCAAAGATTCATCCATTACCATGCGCCAATAGCCCGAATTCCTCTTGTGGAAGAACTCTTCACTGCTACTCTTTCACATCACTGCTTTTGGAACGGTTTTCAATTGAATTTAGGCCTAAAACCTGCAAAAACACCAAGACGCGCGTAATACCACCTAATATGGACTCATGCATAGAATATATATATAAACTCAATAAAACTACATAAAATAGTAGAAAATAATATAGATAAGCGAGTTAAATAATGAGCTTATCACACCACCACCACCATACCCAACTAGATTCAAGAAGCAGAAAGAGGAGGAACAATTCAAGAAGTTTCTAGAAATGCTGAAACAAATCCATATCAACGTACCATTGGTGAAAGCACTTGAGCAGATGCCAACTTATGTGAAGTTTTTAAAGGACATTTTGTCAAAGAAAAAGAGGCTGAAGGAATTAGAAACAGTATCATTGTTTGAGAAAGTAGGTGGACCACTAAGGAGACAGATTCCAGCTAAGTTAAAGGACCCAGGGAGTTTCACTATCCCTTGTTCTATTGGAGGTCGAGATGTGGGTAGGGCTCTATGTGACCTAGGAACAAGTGTAAATTTGATGCCATTGTCAAATTTTCAAAAATTGGGCATTGGAGGGGCTAGACCTACCACCATTTCTCTTCATTTAGCAGATAGATCCACTGTACATCCTGAAGGAAAGATTGAAGATGTGCTCATGAGGGTAGATAAGTTCATCTTTCCTGCAGATTTTATTATTTTGGACTACAAAGCAGATAGGGAGGTGCCAATTATCCTGGGAAGACCATTTCTTGCTACAGGAAGAACACTGATTGATGTAGAGAAAGGGGAGTTGATTGTGAGGGTACAAGATGAACTAGCTACTTTTAACTTGTTTAATGCCATGAAGGTTAATGATGATTCTGAAGAATGTTTTTCTGTGGAGGTTCTGGAGTCAGCAATAGAAGAATTTTTTGAGAAAAACTATTCTGGGAAGGAAGATGATGCTGAGGAGTTACCAAGTGAAGCTGCAGCATGGGTAGAGCAAGGGAAAAAGTTTGGGGGAGTTCGGCAACCATTTGAGCCATTGGATCTGTTATCTAGAGAAATAAAGGAGTCCAAGTCTTCTATGGAAGAACCTCCAGAATTAACCCTAAAACCTTTACCTGCTCACCTGAAGTATGCTTACTTGGGTGAATCAGATACATTACCTGTGATCATAGCAGCAAATTTGAAGGAAGAAAATGAGCAAAGCCTGTTGGAACTGTTGAAAAGGCATAAGCGGGCAATAGGATGGACTATTTCTGACATCAAAGGGATAAGTCCTGCAATCTGTATGCATAAAAGCTTGATAGAGGAAGGGAGTAAGAATTCTATTCAGCCACAGAGGAGGTTAAATCCCCATATGAAAGAGGTAGTGAAGAAAGAGGTGATTAAATGGCTGGATGCAGGGATTATCTTTCCCATATCTGATAGTTCTTGGGTAAGCCCTGTGCAATGTGTTCCCAAGAAAGGAGGAGTTACAGTGGTTCAGAATGAGAACAATGAAATGATCACTACAAGGACAGTAACTGGATGGAGAATTTGCATTGACTACAGGAAGTTGAATGATGCGACAAAGAAGGATCACTTTCCTTTACCATTTGTAGATCAGATGCTGGATAAGCTAGGTGGACAAGAGTTTTACTGCTTTTTGGATGGATATTCAAGGTATCATCAGATAGTAATAGCTCCAGAACATCAAAGTTTAACCACATTTACTTGTCCCTATGGAACTTTTGCTTTTAGGAGAATGCCCTTCGGATTATGCAATGCTCCAGCAACATTTCAGCATTGTATGATTGCTATTTTCTCTGAGATGATAGATAATGGATTGGAAATCTTTATGGATGACTTCTCAGTATTTGGGGAGAATTTTGAAGCATGTTTGGAGAATTTGGAAAAGGTCTTGAAACTGTGTGAAAAATCACAGTTGGTGCTGAATTGGGAAAAGTGTTGTTTCATGGTGCAGCAGGGAGTAGTCTTAGGACACAAGATATCAAAAGCTGGAATGGAAGTAGACCCAGCCAAAATTGAGGTAATAGAGAAGACGGCAGTACCAAGTTCAGTCAAGGCAGTTAGAAGTTTTCTGGGATATGCAGGATTTTACCGAAGGTTTATAAGAGAGTTCTCAAAAATTGCAAAGCCCTTATCTGAATTGCTTGAGAAAGATAGAAAATTTGAGTTTTCTCCACAATGTATGGAAGCATTCTTGAAACTGAAGTCTGCTCTGATTTCCGCACCAATTATGCAACCGCCAGATTGGGATTCTCCATTTGAACTTATGTGTGATGCCAACAATTATGCTTTAGGAGTAGCTTTGGGGCAGAGAAAGGAGAAGATATTTAGGGTGATCTACTATGCAAGTCGAACCCTCGATGGAGCTCAGAGAAATTACACAACCACAGAGAAAGAGCTGTTAGCTGTGGTGTTCGCATTTGATAAATTCAGATCATATCTGGTGGGGTCCATGGTGATTGTTTATACAGACCACTCAACAATGAAGTATCTAATGGCCAACAAGGATGCGAAACCAAGGTTAATCAGGTGGATATTGCTACTACAAGAGTTTGACATGGAAATCAGAGACAAAAAGGGAACTGAAAACCAAGTAGCAGACCATCTTTCCAGATTGGAAAACCTCAACGGAGAAGAAGGGATTGAGCAAGTAAATGATAAATTTCCAGATGAGCAGCTGATGAGATGTGAAGAGGAAGCCCCATGGTATGCCGACATGGCCAACTATTTAGCTACTGGGAGAAAACCCTATGGAATCAAGGGGCAGCAGTTGAAAAAGTTTCTTCATGATACAAAGTACTACTGGGATGATCCAATGCTGTACAGACAAGGATCAGATCAAATCTTCAGGAGATGTGTACCAGAGAAGGATGTGCAGGCAATTATGGCAGACTGCCATGCTGCAGCATATGGAGGGCATTATGGTGGATAGAGAACAGCTGCAAAAGTTCTTCAGTCAGGTTTCTTCTGGCCTACCATTTTTAAAGATTCATTTTCATTTGTGAAAAATTGTGATAGATGTCAAAGGGTTGGAAACTTGCCTGCTAGAAATGCAATGCCACTGAACAACATAATCGAGGTAGAATTGTTTGATGTGTGGGGAATGGATTTTATGGGGCCCTTTCCAATGTCTTTTGGGAATGAATATATTTTACTGGCAGTGGATTATGTGTCTAGGTGGGTTGAAGCATGTGCTTGTGCCCGCAATGATTCAACTACAGTAATGAAGTTCCTCCACAAAAACATTTTCACCAGATTTTGCACACCAAGAGCTTTAATCAGTGATGAAGGCACTCACTTCATCAATAAAATTCTGTCCGCAATGTTGGCTAAGTACAATGTTACTCACAGAGTTTCTACAGCTTATCACCCGCAGACTAATGGGTTGGCAGAGCTTTCCAACAGGGAAGTGAAGTGTTGGAATTGTATACATAAAAGCATTATGATTGGTATATTGGAAAATGTTATGTTTGATATACTGGTAATCATTAATGACTTGCAATAAACAACTCCTATCTGAATTAACAATCATACGATGCGAACAAATACATCCAGCTATCTCGTCGATAGGGATATCATACGGTGTGTAAGAGATCACAGAAGATCGTATAGATCGTTAGACCTAGCGAGATATAAACAGTTATCACAGCTGAGACAGTTTCTGGTTTGACTGTCGGTCTAGGCTGCAGCACACAAGTCCATAGGTGGTTTATCTTGACTGCTTTGTGTGATCGGTACATCTCAATGTATTGATAGGATCAACAGTGAGATGAACCATT
>JAPKLW010004464.1:0-11336 GCA_026898455.1 Plectranthus barbatus
GTACCAGTTGTCAACTGGTAAGGAGGCCATGCTGACAGGGGGAAGTGATCAACTGGCATATCCTGCTGATGACCAGTTATATTACTGATGACCAGTTGAGTCCCAGCTCTCAACTGACGATCTCTTGAAGTCCAAGAGTCGAGCCAGCTGTCGCAGAAATGGCGGGAATGTTCAAATCCTCTTGCGTGTGCGTATCTCAGAATTTAATGCGGCATTTAATGCCACATTTAATACGCACAGTGTCTGCGCAGTCCGACGCTTGGATGCCACCAATCGGCGTGTGCCATGTCAGCTCCACGTCGTGGCGCCCGTCAGCACGACCGCGCACGTCACCACAGGGAAGCGGGCCTGCTGATGACCGTCGATCCTTACTTCCTGAGACTTCATCTCGGTCGTTTAATCCTGCATAGCCCTTCGTATAAATACCCGATCTCCTTCATCGGGTTAACCTTTACGATCCCTCATATTTTCAGAACCCTAAATCTGTTCAAATTCCTTCAACTTCCTTTGATATTTTCTGAAGTCATGGCGTCTTCTTCACAACCTCCTGCTGATAGCCCCTCTACTTCATCATCCTCAGAGTCTCTCGACTTACCCCTCGCTGAAGCTCATATGCCAACATATACTGGCATTGTAAATATAGAGGATATTGATTATAGCCATCCTTTTGCCAGACTGGTTCAGCTGAATAGACCGCCGACCCGACATCAACTCTCCAACGCACAGATAAGGGCTGCTCAGGTCCAAAAGGAGAAAATTTTGAATGAGAAATTGGCCCTGAAACATTTCGGTGAGGAGCTGATGGAGATGATTGACCGAGAACAGCTCCGACCGTACCTCACGGCGACCCCCAGAAACTTCCACCCTCACATGGTAGCCGAATTCTACGCTCGGGCGGTTATAGCTGACAACAGGAAGTCATTCACCACGTCAGTTTTCGGCCACCTGATCACAATCGATGCAGAATACCTCGCCAACATGTTTGGGATGAGGAATGAAGGAGAACAAGTAGCCACGTATCATCAGGATAATACGGAGGAATTCCGGAGGAGATGGGCGGAGTGGAAGAAAGAAGAAGTCACCGTCTTCTGGACTGGCATGAAGAAGTCCGAGATGGAGGAGTACTGGCAAATGGTGTGCGACATTGTAGTGCGCATGCTACAATGTGAAGTCGGCTCCTACGCCGAGCTTAGCTTGCGCAAGTTCTCAGTGATGTGTGCCCTGGTAGATGGTGTACAGGGAAATTGGGCCGAATTCTTTTTTGGCCGATTGCTGGAGAATGTGGCGCGGAACATCACCGTGCCGACTGAAGGGAAGTTCGCTCACGCCGTCTCATTCGGACTGAGGATCAGCCACATCTTGGAAGTGGAGATGGGTGGAGGCGTTGACCAAGGGGAGAGACTGGTCCCCTCAGACTTTATACCAGTCTCCAAGGTCAAGCAGGCTGACCCCGATTACAAGAAGCCGCGCCGGTTGAAAGGCAAGAAGGCAGTGAACCCTGATGAGGCCGTTTCTGAGGAGGATTCAGAAGATCTGGGGGAGCAAGTGCCAGCTGTGGCTCTCCCACTGCCAGCAGCGGCGAAGGCAGAGTTGAAGCGAAAGCTAGAGACGGAGTCTCTCTTCGCTACGATGGAGGAAGCGGTGGCTGAGGCTACTGGCGTTCATCCTCGAGAAGTACAACTGGTACCAGCCACCAAGCCTCCATCCCGCAAGAAGCCGAAGACCCACCAACACCAGCAGCCTCCGCAAGCTGTTGCTTATGATCCTGCGTCTGGAAAGATCTCAGTTCCAGTCAAGAAGTCCGTCTTGGGACTGACTGAGGAGGAGACCCTCGAGAGGATGACTCGCAAGAGGAAGCGAATCCAGACCAGAGCCCAGAAGGAGGCCGAAGAGGCCAAGAAGGCGAAGCACGCCTCTATTATCAAGAAGAAACAAGCTCAATCCAGGCTGCGAGCCATTGTCGCCCAGCAGAAGAGAGAGGCTGAGCTGGCAGCCTGTGATGAAAGATTTGCCAAAATCAAGGCTGAGACCGAGGCCAGGCGCCAGGAGCAACTGGCCGACCAATTGCGCCAGGTGGCCAAGGGAAAATGGGGAGTCCCCGAGACTTCAACAAGTACCGTGCCACCAGCACCAGCACCAGGCGAGATCTTACCCGATGAATCCTTTACACGCCTGCTGGTGATGGGCGCTGACGAGGACGTACTATCCCTTGTGGATGAGTGCAAACCGGAAGAGGAAGTTGCTGACGTCCCTCCACCTGAGCAAGGGGATGGTGGAGGTGATGGTGATAAAGGAGAAATCCCACTGGCTGCGCATGGGGATGCCAGTGGAGGAGAAGAAGTGCGGGCGACCACCCCGGTAAAACTGGCGAGTTCCTCTGATGAAGAGTCTGAATCAGAGGAACAGGAGCAAGCGGCGGAAGAGGAGGCCGCGGACATGGAGACCACTGGTGGAGTGGCAGATGAACAACCACCACCAGTGGTACATCGCTCAACCGTGCAGAGGATGGAGCCGAAGGATCTTTTCCCTGATTTTGATGCTGAGGCTCGTGCTCATGCCGGTCGTCCAAAATCATCTGAAGCCTCAACATCTTCGGGACGACCAGCGGCATTCTCATCAGCACCAGGACGCGCTGAGCGACGAGAAAGAAGGTCCTACATGATCAGCATTCACTACATCCACCTGATCGATGAGGACGACCTTCAGGCTCAAGTGACAGGGGTGCACCGGTGGGAGCACCGCGGGGAGATGACATTTTATAATTCCAGGGTGCCTGAATTCTCAATCTTCATCATAATCCCGACCAGCGGCCTCCCCCACCAGTCCAATTATGCTTCAAGAATTTTTGACTGGTGCCTGCCTCTGCAGCCAGTGGAATACTACAATTCCACATTGTATGAATATGCGGAGAACATCACGGTGGAAGTAGAGAGTGCCGTCGATGACGAGATGATTGCAGATTTCCAATATCTGTGGAGAGTGAGTTCGGAGCTGTTTATGGAGTTCCGGCGGTGGAAGATTTTTGACCGGTGCGAGCGCCGATTAACTGTGGAAAAGCGCTCTGTGCTATACGCCCGGCTCGGACTGGGTTACTGGAGAGCGGAGGAGGAGTGAGCTCACGCATTCATGGATACAGATGCTGAGAACCCCCAGCAGCTGTCCATCAGGCGGATCAAGCGCCGTTTGAAGAAGATAGCTGACTACCGGAAGCTGACTGGCACCTCCGGCCTCCCGCGTCCGAAATTGGTGAAGTTACCTTTTCTCCAGTTCCACCTAACCAGCCGCGGCTACCAGATGGTTTACGCGCTCAGACGCATTCGAATACTGGTCGATCTTCCGAGGAACCCTCCCTACCATGCTACATTGTTCGACATGGCTGCCTGCGCTCTGCTGGTAGACCACTTAGTAGAGGAGGATCCCTCTCGTGGTTGGTGGCTGACCCTTGCCGTCCCCCCTGTTCCTACTGTTTCGGGCAATCTAGTCCCTAATCATATGGACTGGCAAGTGGTGGAACTCACAGCCCCACCCATTTTTGAACAAGTCCAGCCAGCTCCAGCAGCAGTGCCAGTAGAGGAGTCAGCAGCAGCCGATGTACAGGCAGAGGAGTCAGCAGCAGCCGATGTACAGGCAGAGGAACCAACTGCAGCAGCGGTACCAGCGGAGGAGCCAGCCCCAATGGAGATAACAACTGAATCTGAACCAGCAATGGCTCCTTCCGCAACTGATGTGCCTTCCTCTTCCATAGAAGTATCAGCGATGCCAATCTCCGAGATCCATCCTCCTGCGCAGCTTCTTGCACTCATTGATGCCAGGATGGATCAGCGCTTTGCCACCTTCCGAACTGAAATTGCTCAACAAATGGAGTCCGTCACCGCCGGTGTCTCCACCTTTTTGGCGCGGATCCAAGAGGGGGAAAGGGTGCGAGCACAGGCTAAAGCAGAGAGAGCCCGACTTGCTGAGGAAGAGAGACGAATTGCTGCTGAGGAAAGGCTGAAGAGAGAACAAGACATGGCCGCACTTACAGAGATCCTGAGGTCTATCACAAGCGCGAGAACTCATTCACCAGGATCATCATCCAAGCCATAGTCTAGTTTCTCTATTTTGTTGTAAGTAAATATGTATCAGCTAGTCTAGTCAGTTGCCAATTCCTGTACTTGTAATTGCTCCATCACTAATGGAATGCTGACTGACAAGTTGAAGACAATCTCTAGTTGTCCAACAATTGTCAAGTATTTACTTACCAGCTGAACTTACACATCCAGTGTAATCAGCACCAGCACTCGTCTACATACTTTAAATCTATTTTTGCTCTGATCTCAATTTTCATATTTTAAACGAGCAATATCCCTCTTAGTTTGAGGGGGAAGATTTTAGTTAGAGCTGATGTGAGGAAGTAGTTTCATGGGTTTAGATCTGATAGGCTTATTTGTAAAACCCTGAAATTTTCTGTAACTTTCCTCATCAGCTGAGTGCTCGCTGGTTAGGCTTTGATCGCACCAAAAAGGGGGAAATTGTTGGGAAATCTGTCTAAGGTTTCCTCCCCCAGTAGCTACTTGGATAGATCATAGTTCTGGTGGATCAAATCCTAAGTCCTACCAGCGTCAGTTGTCTCTAGATAGCTCTAGTTCTCAAATGTAAAGTCCTGTTTAGGTCTTTTGAGTTGTAAGTCGCAGCTGATCAAGACTCATGCTGACACTGTTCACCAGCATGACAAGTGCTTACCACTGGTGACTGTTCACCAGTTGGGAAAAGTTTCATCAGGTGGCGGCTGACAAAGACTCGTGCTGACACTATTCACCAGCATGAGAAGAGCTAATGACTGGTTACTGTTCACCAGTTGGGAAGGATTTCACCAGCAGGCGGCTGACAAATCCTACCAGCAGAATACGTGTTCTCACTGACACTATTCACCAGCGGTGAAGCCACCAGTCATGGGAGATTCCAAGAGTTAACATCAGACATATTGGTAGACTTAGATTGTGCCAGCGCAAGTCACCAGCAGAGACTGCCAGCACAAGATCACCAGAATGATCTACCAGTCGGACGTTACCAGCAGAATTCCAGATTCTCTCTCCCAGAGTCTTAGAGACAAAAAGAAGATTCGTCGAGGAATTAACTGACAGAGTATGACTTTAAGGAGGATACCTTAAAGTCCATCAGTTACAAGACACCAGTCTCGATTCCTCGTACTGACGAATAGTGCCGTTCTGACATAAAGAGATCAATGTCAGATAAAGCGGACAAAAGTATGGCACTTTCCGGAAAAACATACCTGCCGCCGTCAGAAGGACATGCGAGGACAGAGACCTTTTCCGGATGTGTCCAAACGGCTAGGAGATTTGAATGGGATCCCGCATCTATAAATAGGTCGGAACCACCAACATTTAAGACGCTTGCTTCCTGACATTCAATACTCTTCTCCCTCGCTCAACTACCGAAAGTCTGAAACTTTATTGCAAGCAAGCAAAACTCTTTCGAGGCCTTTCTAAAGGCTATTCGTGTGTTGATTTATCAAACACGAGACTTCAAGCTTCCAGCTTGTAAGTTACTGATCTCTTTGGTGCTCTTTCTCTTCCGAGGAAGTTCACAGCAGCTCTTGTGCCAGCCAGCACTTGAGTTATCACGGGCAGTTTGCCGTATTGAGAAGATACGTTCTTGGGAGAACTAAAAACCCAGTGAAGCTGTGGAGGTTGAAGTGACGTGCTCGCACTCCACCAGCTGATCAGAGTTGAAGAAGGAAACAAGGCCGGGAGCGGTTGATCTAGTGAACTGGTGGACGAGGCATTCACCAGCTAGAGATAGATCGTAGGACTCTTGTACCTGATTACTCTTAGTGAATTTCCAGTGCTACGACTGGAGAGTGGACGTAGATCAGTTGATCGAACCACTATAAATCCTTTGTCTTTTTCAGTTTTCTGCATTACATTCTTATTTTAAACCCAGCACCCAAGTGCTGGTGTATACTCTGAAAACTGATAACTGTGCAAACAAGGCCTAAATATTCTAAGTTTTTGAATCACCAGCTGACAGGTCCCAGTCAGTTGGTTAACCAGCAAGTGCAAGAAAGCGTTTACTCTTTCATTATTTCCGCTGCTAACGTTTTATACTCTGAAAAACCGGGACCAACAAGGGTTTCCCTTGTTGAATATAGTTCAGAATTTTCAAAAAATGACAACTCAAAATGGCACGAAAATTCACCCGTTACAAAATTTTGAAAATTCGAAAATTGAAAAACTGTTTCAAAAGTTGATTTTTATGATGGAAATATGTTTCTAGATTTAAGAAAGTAAGTGTTTAGGGTTTGCCTTGTTATAATTAGTTCAGAATTGTCAAAAATGACGGCTCGAAATTGCACAAAAATTCACCCGTACAAAATTTTGAAAATTCACGAATAAAAAAACTTGTTCAAAAGTTATTTACTATGCATGAAATATGTTTCTAGTTGTAAAAAAGTAAGTGTTTAGGGTTTACCTTGCGGTAATTAATTCAGAATTGTCAAAAAATGACATCTAAAAATTGCACGAAAATTCACCCTTACAAATTTTTGAAAATTCGCAAATCAAAAAATTGTTTCAAAAGATGTTTTTTATGCATGAAATATGTTTCTAGATGTAAAAAAGTAAGTGTTCAGGATTTCCCTTGTTGTAATTAACTCAGAATTGTCAAAAAATGACGGCTCGAAATTGCACGAAAATTTACCGGTACAAAATTTTGAAAATTCATAAATCAAAAAACTGTTTCAAAAGTTAATTTTTATGCTGGAAATATGTTTCTAGAAGTAAAAAAGTAAATTTTTAGGGTTTCCCTTGTTATAATTAGTTCAGAATTGTCAAAAATAACAACTCAAAATTGCACGAAAATTCACCCGTACAAAATTTTGAAAATTCGCAAATAAAAAAACTGTTTAAAAGTAGTTTTTTATGCATGAAATATTTTTCTAGATGAAAAAAAAGTAATTGTTTAGGATTTCACTGGTTGTAATTAGTTCAGAATTGTCAAAAAATGACAACTAAAAATTGCACGAAAATTCACCCGTACAAAATTTTGAAAATTCGCAAATCAAAAAACTGTTTCAAAAGTTATTTTTAATGCATGAAATATGTTTGTAGTTGTAAAAAAGTAAGTGTTTAGGGTTTACCTTGCGGTAATTAATTCAGAATTGTCAAAAAATGACATCTAAAAATTGCACGAAAATTCACCCTTACAAATTTTTGAAAATTCGCAAATCAAAAAAATTGTTTCAAAAGATGTTTTTTATGCATGAAATATGTTTCTAGATGTAAAAAAGTAAGTGTTTAGGATTTCCCTTGTTGTAATTAACTAGGAATTTTCAAAAAATGACGGCTCGAAAAATTCATAAATCAAAAAACTGTTTCAAAAGTTAATTTTTATGCTGGAAATATGTTTCTAGAAGTAAAAAAGTAATTGTTTAGGGTTTCCCTAGTGGTAATTAGTTCAGAATTGTCAAAAAATGACAACTTAAAATTGCACGAAAATTCACCCATACAAAATTTTGAAAATTCGCAAATCAAAAAATTGTTTCAAAAGTTGTTTTTTATGAATGAAATATGTTTCCAGATGTAAAAAAGTAAATTTTTAGGGTTTCCCTTGTTATAATTAGTTCAGAATTGTCAAAAAATGACAACTCAAAATAGCACAAAAATTCAACCGTAAAAGATTTTTAAAATTCGCAAATCAAAAAACTGTTTCAAAAGTTATTTTTTATGCATGAAATATGATTCTAGTTGTAAAAATATAAGTGTTTTGGGTTTCCCTTGTTGTCATTAGTTCAGAATTGTCAAAAATGACAACTCAAAATTGCACGAAAATTCACCCGTACAAAATTTTCAAAATTCGCAAATCAAAAAATTGTTTAAAATTTTTTTTTTAAGCATGAAATATTTGTATAGATGAAAGAAAATAAATGTTTAGGGTTTCCCTTGTTGTAATTAGTTCAGAATTGTCAAAAAATGACAATTGAAAACTGCACGAAATTCACCCAAACAAAATTTTGAAAATTCGCAAATCAAAAAACTGTTTCAAAAGTTGTTTTTTATGCATGAAATATGTTTCTAGATGTAAAAAAGTAAGTGTTTAGGGTTTTCCTTGTTTTAATTAGTTCAGAATAGTCAAAAATGACAACTAAAATTGCACGAAATTCACCCGTACAAAATTTTGAAAATTCGCAAATCAAAAAACTATTTCAAAAGTTGTTTTTTATGAATGAAATATGATTCTAGATGTAAAAAAGTAAGTTTTTAGGGTTTTCCTTGTTGTATTTAGTTCAGAATTGTGAAAAAATGACAACTCAAAATTGCACGAAAATTCACCCGTACAAAATTTTGAAAATTCGAAAATCAAAAAACTGTTTCAAAAGTTATTTTTTATGAATGAAATATGTTTCTAGATGTAAAAAAGTAAATTTTTAGGGTTTCCCTTGTTATAATTAGTTCAGAATTGTCAAAAAATGACAACTCAAAATTGCACGAAAATTCACCCGTACAAAATTTTGAAAATTCGCAAATCAAAAAACTATTTCAAAAGTTGTTTTTTATGAATGAAATATGTTTCTAGATGTAAAAAAGTAAATTTTTAGAGTTTCCCTTGTTATAATTAGTTCAGAATTGTCAAAAAATGACAACTCAATATTGCACGAAAATTCAACCGTACAAGATTTTTAAAATTCGCAAATCAAAAAACTGTTTCAAAAGTTGTTTTTTATGCATGAAATATGATTCTAGTTGTAAAAATGTAAGTGTTTAGGGTTTCCCTTGTTGTCATTAGTTCAGAATTGTCAAAAATGACAACTCAAAATTGCACGAAAATTCACCCGTACAATATTTTGAAAATTCGCAAATCAAAAAACTGTTTAAAAGTTGTTTTTTATGCATGAAATATTTTTCTAGATGAAAGAAAATAATTGTTTAGGGTTTCCCTTATTGTAATTAGTTCGGAATTGTCAAAAAATGACAACTAAAAACTGCACGAAATTCACCCATACAAAATTTTGAAAATTCGCAAATCAAAAAACTATTTCAAAAATTATTTTTAATGCATGAAATATGTATCTAGATGTAAAAAAAGTAAGTGTTTAGGGTTTCCCTTGTTGGAATTAGTTCAGAATTGTCAAAAAAATGACAACTAAAAACTGCACGAAATTCACCCGTACAAAATTTTAAAAATTCGCAAATCAAAAAACTATTTCAAAAGTTGTTTTCTATGAATGAAATATGTTTCTTGATGTAAAAAAGTAATTGTTTAGGGTTTCCCTTGTTGTAATTAGTTCAGAATTGTGAAAAAATGACAATTCAAAATTGCTCGAAAATTCACACGTACAAAATTTTGAAAATTCGGAAATAAAAAAACTGTTTCAAAAGTTATTTTTTATGCATGAAATATGTTTTTAGTTGTAAAAAAGTAAGTTTTTAGGGTTTCCCTCTTTGTAATTAGTTTAGAATTGTCAAAAAATGACAACTCAAAATTGCACGAAAATTCACCCGTACAAAATTTTGAAAATTCGCAAATCAAAAAGCTGTTTCAAAAGTTGTTTTTTATGCATGAAATATGATTCTAGTTGTAAAAAAGTAAGTGTTTAGAGTTTCCCTTGTTGTAATTAGTTCAGAGTTGTCGAAAAATAACGGCTCGAAATTGCACGAAAATTCACCCGTACTAAATTTTGATAATTTACAAATAAAAACCCATTTAAGTGTTGATTTTTATGCTGGAAATATGTTTCTAGAAGTAAAAAAGTAAGTGTTTAGGGTCTCCCTTGTTGTAATTAGTTCAGAATTGTCAAAAAATGACAACTCAAAATTGCACGAAAATTCACCGGTACAAAATTTTGAAAATTCGCAAATCAAAAAACTGTTTCAAAAGTTGTTTTTTATGCATGAAATATGTTTCTAGTTAATAAAATGTAAGTTTTTAGGGTTTCCCTTGTTGTAATTAGTTCAGAATTGTCAAAAAACGACAACTCAAAATTGCACGAATATTCACCCGTTCAAAATTTTGAAAATTCTCAAATAAAAAAATAGTTTCAAAAGTTTATTTTTATGCTGGAATATGTTTCTAGAAGTAAAAAAAGTAAGTGTTAAGGGTTTCCCTTGTTGTAATTAGATCAGAATTGTCAAAAAATGACAACTCAAAATTGCACGAAAATTCACCCGTACAAAAATTAGAAAATTCGCAAATCAAAAAATTGTTTCAAATGTTGTTTTTTATTCATGAAATATGTTTCTAGCTGTAAAAAAGTAAGTGTTTAGGGTTTTCCTTGTTGTATATAGTTCAGAATTGTCAAAAAATGACAACTCAAAATTGCACGAAAATTCACCCGTACAAAATTTTGAAAATTCGCAAATCAAAAAACTGTTTCAAAAGTGGTTTTTTATCCATGAAATATGTTTTTAGTTGTAAAAAATTAAGTGTTTAGGGTTTCCCTTGTAGTAATTAGTTCATAATTGTCAAAAAATGACAACTCAAAATTGTTCGAAAATTCATCCGTACAAAATTTTTAAAATTCGCAAATTAAAAAACTATTTCAAAAGTTGTTTTTTATGCTGGAAATATGTTTGTAGATGTAAAAAAGTAAGTGTTTAGGGTTTCCCTTGTTGTAATTAGTTCAGCATTGTCAAAAAATGAGAGCTCGAAATTGCATGAAAATTTACCGGTAAAAAATTTTGAAAATTCACAAATCAAAAAAATGTTTCAAAAGTTGATTTTTATGCTGAAAATATGTTTCTAGATGTAAAAAAATTTAGGGTTTTCCTTGTTGTAATTTGTTCAGAATTGTCAAAAAATGACAACTCAGAATGGCACGAAAATAGACCCCTTACAAAATTTAGAAAATTCGCAAATTAAAAAATTGTTTCAAAAGTTTATTTTTATGCGGGAAATATGTTTCTAGATGCAAAAAAGTAAGTGTTTAGGGTTCCCTTGTAGTAATTTGATCAGAATTGCCAAAAATGACACCTCGAAATTGCACGAAAATTCACCGGTACAAAATTTTGAAAATTTGCAAACTAAAAAACTATTTCAAAAGTTGATTTTTATGCCGGAAATATGTCTCTAGAAGTAAATAAGTATGTTTTTAGGGTTTTCGTTGTTGTAATTAGTTCAAAATTGTCAAAAAATGACGACTCAAAATTGCACGAAAATTCACCCCTTACGAAATTTAGAAAATTCGCAAATCAAAAAATTGTTTCAAAAGTTGTTTTTTATGCATGAAATATGTTTCTAGTTGTAAAAAAGTAAGTGTTTAGGGTTTCCATTGTTGTAATTAGTTCAGATTTGTCAAAAAATGACAACTCAAAATTGCACGAAAATTCACCCGTACAAAA
>JAPKLW010004464.1:12295-27089 GCA_026898455.1 Plectranthus barbatus
ACCCGTAAAAAATTTTGAAAATTCACAAATCAAAAAACTGTTTCAAAAGTTGATTTTTATGCTGGAAATATATTTCTAGATGTAAAAAAAAAGTGTTTAGGGTTTCCCTTGTTGTAATTCGTTCAGAATTGTCAAAAAATGACAACTCAGAATGGCACGAAAAATCACCCCTTAAAAAAATTTTGAAAATTCGCAAATTAAAAAACTATTTCAAAATTTTATTTTTTTGCTGGAAATATGTTTCTAGATGCAAAAAAGTAAGTGTTTAGGGTTCCCTTGTTGTAATTTGATCAGAATTGCAAAAAATGACACCTCGAAATTGCACGAAAATTCACCGGTACAAAATTTTGAAAATTTGCAAATTAAAAATCTACTTCAAAAGTTTATTTTTATGCTGGAAATATGTTTCTAGAAGTAAAAAGTAAGTATTTAGGGTTTTCCCTGTTGTAATTAGTTCAGAATTGTCAAGAAATGACAACTCAAAATTGCACGAAAATTCACCCGTACAAAATTTAGAAAATTCTCAAATCAAAATATTGTTTCAAAAGTTGTTTTTTATGCATGAAATATGTTTCTAGTTGTAAAAAAGTAAGTGTTTAGGGTTTCCCTTGTTATAATTTGTTCATAGTTGTCAAAAAAAGGACAACTCAAAATTGAACGAAAATTCACCTATACAAAATTTTGAAAATTCGCAAATCAAAAAACTGTTTCTAAAGTTGATTTTTATGCTGGAAATATGTTTCTAGATGTAAAAAAGTAAGTGTTTAGGGTTTCCCTTGTTGTAATTAGTTCAGCATTGTCAAAAAAATGACGGCTCGAAATTGCACGAAAATTTATCGGTAAAAAATTTTGAAAATTCACAAATAAAAAAACTGTTTCAGAAGTTGATTTTTATGCTGGAAATATGTTTCGAGATGTAAAAAAAATAAGTGTTTAGGGTTTCCAAGTTATAATTAGTTCAGAATTGTCAAAAAATGACAACTCAGAATGGCACGAAAATTCACCCCTTACAAAATTTTGAAAATTCGCAAATTAAAAAATTGTTTCAAAAGATTATTTTTATGCTGGAAATATGTTTCTAGATGCAAAAATGTAAGTGTGTAGGGTTCCCTTGTAGTAATTTGATCAGAATTGCTAAAAATGACACCTCGAAATTGCACGAAAATTCACAGGTACAAAATTTTGAAAAATTTGCAAATTAAAAAACTATTTCAAAAGTTGATTTTTATGCTGGAAATATGTTTCTAGAATTAAAAATGTAAGTGTTTAGGGTTTTTGTTGTTGTAATTAGTTCAGAATTGTCAAAAAATGACAACTCAAAATTGCACGAAAATTCACCCGTACAAAATTTAAAAAATTCACAAATCAAAGAATTGTTTCAAAAGTTGTTTTTTATGCATGAAATATGTTTCAAGTTGTAAAAAAGTAAGTTTTTAGGGTTTCCCTTGTTGTAATTAGTTCAAAATTGTCGAAAAATGACAACTCAAAATTGCACGAAAATTCACCCGTACAAATTTTTTAAAATTCGAAAATCAAAAATATATTTCAAAAGTTGTTTTTTATGCATGAAATATTTTCTAGTTGTAAAAAAGTAAGTGTTTAGGGTTTTCCTTGTTGTATATGGTTCAGAATTGTCAAAAAAGGACAACTCAAAATTGCACGAAAATTCACCCGTACAAAATTTTGAAATTTCGCAAATCAAAAAATTGTTTCAAAAGATGTTTTTTATGCATGAAATATTTTTCTAGTTGTAAAAAAGTAAGTGTTTAGGGTTTTCCTTGTTGTATATAGTTCAGAATTGTCAAAAAAGGACAACTCAAAATTGCACGAAAATTCACCCGTACAAAATTTTGAAAATTCGCAAATCAAAAAACTGTTTCAAAAGTTGTTTTTTATGCATGAAATATGTTTCTAGTTGTAAAAAAGTAAGTTATTAGGGTTTCCCTTGTTGTAATTAGTTCAGAATTGTCAAAAAATGACAACTCAAAATTGCTCGAAAATTCACCTTTAGAAAATTTTGAAAATTCGCAAATCAAAAAACTGTTTCAGAAGTTGATTTTTATGCTGGAAATATGTTTCTAGATGTAAAAAAATAAGTGTTTAGGGTTTCCCATGTTGTAATTAGTTCAGAATTGTCAAAAAATGACAACTCAGAATGGCACGAAAATTCACACCTTACAAAATCTTGAAAATTCGCAAATTGAAAAATTGTTTCAAAAGTTTATTTTTGTGCTGGAAATATGTTTCTAGATGCAAAAAAGTAAGTGTTTAGGGTTCCCTTGTTGTAATTTGATCAGAATTGCTAAAAATGACACCTCGAAATTGCACGAAAATTCACCGGTACAAAATTTTGAAAATTTGCAAATTAAAAAAACTAGTTCAAAAGTTGATTTATATGCTTGAAATATGTTTCTAGAAGTAAAAAAGTAAGTGTTTAGGGTTTTCATGGTTGTAATTAGTTCAGAATTGTAAAAAAATGACAACTCAGAATTGCACGAAAATTCACTCGTACAAAATTTAGAAAATTCGCAAATCAAAAAACTGTTTCAAAAGTTGTTTTTTATGCATGAAATATGTTTCTAGTTGTAAAAAAGTAAGTGTTTAGGGTTTCCCTTGTTGTAATTAGTTGAGAATTGTCAAAAAATGACAACTCAAAATTGCACGAAAATTCGCCCGTACGAAATTGTGAAAATTCGCAAATCAAAAAACTGTTTCTAAAGTTGTATTTTTTGCGTGAAATATGTATCCAGTTGTAAAAAAGTAAGTGTTTAGGGATTCCCTTGTTGTAATTAGTTCAGAATTGTCAAAAAATGACAACTCAAAATTGCACGAAAATTCACCCGTACAAAATTTTGAGAATTCGCAAATCAAAAAATTGTTTCAAAAGATATTTTTTGTGCATGAAATATGTTTCTAGTTGTAAAAAAGTAAGAGTTTAGGGTTTCCCTTGTTGTAATTAGTTCAGAATTGTCAAAAAATGACAACTCAAAATTGCTCAAAAATTCACCCGTACAAAATTCTTAAAAATCGAAAATAATAAAACTGTTTCAAAAGTTGTTTTTTATGCTGGAAATATGTTTCTAGATGTAAAAAAGTAAGTGTTTAGGGTTTCCCTTGTTGTAATTAGTTCAGCATTGTCAAAAACTGACGGCTCGAAATTGCACGAAAATTTATCAGTAAAAATTTTTGAAAATTCATAAATCAAAAAACTATTTCAAAAGTAGATTTTTATGCTTGAAATATGTTATTAGATGTAAAAAATAAGTGTTTAAGGTTTTCCTTGTTGTAATTAGTTCAGAATTGTCAAAAAATGACAACTCAGAATGGCACAAAATTCTCCCCTTACAAAATTTAGAAAATTCGCAAATTAAAAAACTGTTTCAAAAGTTTATTTTTATGCTGGAAATATGTTTCTAGATGCAAAAAAGTAAGTGTTTAGGGTTCCCTTGTTGTAATTTGATCAGAATTGCAAAAAATGACACCTCGAAATAGAACGAAAATTCACCGGTACAAAATTTTGAAAATTTGAAAATTAAGAAACTATTTCAAAAGTTGATTTTTATGCTGGAAATATGTTTCTAGAAGTAAAAAAGTAAGTGTTTAGGGTTTCCGTTGTTGTAATTAGTTCAGAATTGTCAAAAAATGACAACTCAAAATTGCACGAAAATTCACCCATACAAAATTTAGAAAATTCGCAAATCAAAAAACTGTTTCAAAAGTTGTTTTTTATGCATGAAATATGTTTCTAGTTGTAAAAAAGTAAGTGTTTAGGGTTTCCCTTATTGTAATTAGTTCATAATTGTCAAAAAATGACAACTCAAAATTGTTCGAAAATTCACCTGTACAAAATTTTTAAAATTCGCAAATTGAAAAACTGTTTCAAAAGTTGTTTTTTGTGTTGGAAATAATTTTCTAGATGTAAAAAAGTAAGTGTTTAAAGTTTCCCTTGTTAAAATTAGTTCAGAATTGTCAAAAAATGACGGCTCGAAATTGCACGAAAATTCATCCGTACAAAATTTTTAAAATTTGCAAATCAAAAAACTATTTCAAAAGTTATTTTTTATGTATGTAATATGTTTCTAGTTTTAAAAAAGTAAGTGTTTAGGGTTTCCCTTGTAGTAATTAGTTCAGAATTGTCAAAAAATGACAACTCAAAATTGCTCGAAAATTCACCTGTACAAAATTTTTAAAATTCGCAAATCAAAAAACTGTTTCAAAAGTAGTTTTTTATGCTGGAAATATGTTTAAAGATGTAAAAAAAGTAAGTGTTTAGGGTTTCCCTTGTTGTAATTAGTTCAGCATTGTCAAAAAATGACAACTCAAAATGGCACGAAAATTCACCCTTTACAAAACTTTAAAAATTCGCAAATTAAAAAACTGATTCAAAAGTTAATTTTTATGCTGGAAATATGTTTCTAGATGCAAAAAAGTAAGTGTTTAGGGTTCCCTTTTTGTAATTAGATCAGAATTGCAAAAAATGACACCTCAAAATTGCACGAAAATTCACCGATACAAAATTTTGAAAATTTGCTAATTAAAAAACTATTTCAAAAGGTAATTTTTATGCTGGAAATATGTTTCTAGAAGTAAAAAAGTTAGTGTTTAGGATTTTCCTTGTTGTAATTAGTTCAGAATTGTCAAAAAATGACAACTCAAAATTGCACGAAAATTCTCCCGTACAAAATTTAGAAAATTTGCAAATCAAAAAACTGTTTCAAAAGTTGTTTTTTATGCATGCAATATGTTTATAGATGTAAAAAATTAAGTGTTTAGGGTTTCCCTTGTTGTAATTAGTTAAGAATTGTCAAAAAATGACGGCTCAAAATTGCACGAAAATTTACCGGTACAAAATTTTGAAAATTCACAAATCAAAAAACTGTTTCAAAATTTGATTTTTATGCTGGAAATATGTTTCTAGATGTAAAAAATAAGTTTTTAGGGTTTCCCTTTTTGTAATTTGTTCAGAATTGTCAAAAAATGACAACTAAAAATTGCACGAAAATTCACCCCTTACGAAATTTTGAAAATTCGCAAATTAAAAAATTGTTTCAAAAGATGATTTTTATGCAGGAAATATGTTTCTAGATGTAAAAAAAGTAAGTGTTTAGGGTTTCCATTGTTATAATTAGTTCAGAATTGTCAAAAAATGACGGCTCGAAATTGCACGGAAATTCACCGGTACATAATTATGAAAATTTGTAAATTAAAAAACAGTTTCAAAATTTGATTTTTATGCTGGAAATATGTTTCTAGAAGTAAAAAAGTAAGTGTTTGGGGGTTTCCCTTGTTGTAATTAGTTCGGAATTGTAAAAAAATGACAAATCAAAATTGCAAGAAAATTCACCCGTACAAAATTTAGAAAATTCGCAAATCAAAATACTGTTTCAAAAGTTGTTTTTTATGCATGAAATATGTTTCTAGTTGTAAAAAAGTAAGTGTTTAGGATTTCCCTTGTGGTAATTAGTTCAGAATTGTCAAAAAATGACAACTCAAAATTGCACGAAAATTCACCCGTACAAAACTTTGATAATTCGCAAATAAAAAAACTATTTCAAAAGTTGTTTTTTATGCATGAAATATGTTTCTAGATGTAAAAAAGTAAGTGTTTAGGGTTTCCCTTGTTGTAATTAGTTCAGAATTGTCAAGAAATGACGGCTTGAAATTGCACGAAAATTCACCGGTACAAAATTTTGAAAATTCACAAATCAAAAAAGGGTTTCAAAACTTGATTTTTATGCTGGAAATACGTTTCTAGATGCAAAAAAGTAAGTGTTTAGGTTTTCCCTTGTGATAATTAGTTCAGAATTGTCAAAAATGACGGCTCGAATTTGCACGAAAATTCACTGGTACAAAATTTTGAAAATTCGCTAATCAAAAAATTGTTTCAAAAGTTGTTTTTATGCATGAAATATGTTTCTAGATGTAAAAAAGTAAATGTTTAGGGTTCCCTTGTTGTAATTAGATCAGAATTGCAAAAAATGACAGGTCGAAATTGCACGAAAATTCACCGGTACAAAATTTTGAAAATTTGCAAAATAAAAAACTATTTCAAAAGTAAGTTTTTAGGGTTTCCCTTGTTGTTAAGTTTTTAGGGTTTCCCTTGTTGTTATTAGTTCAGAATTGTCAAAAAATGACAACTCAAAATTGCACGAAAATTCACCCGTACAAAATTTAGAAAATTCGCAAATCAAAAAACTGTTTCCAAAATTGTTTTTTATGCATTAAATATGTGTCTAGTTGTAAAAAAGTAAGTGTTTAGGTTTTCCATTTTTGTAATTAGTTCAGAATTGTAAATAATGACAACTCAAAATTTCCAGAAAATTCACCCGTACAAAATTTAGAAAATTCGCAAATCAAAAAACTTTTTAAAAAGTTGTTTTTTATGCATGAAATATGTTCCTAGATGTAAAAAAGTAAGTGTTTAGGGTTTCCTTTGTTGTATTTAGTTCAGAATTGTCAAAAAATGACGGCTCGAAATTGCACAAAAATTTACCGGTACAAAATTTTAAAAATTCACAAATCAAAAAACTATTTCAAAAGTTGATTTTTATGATGGAAATATTTTTCTAGATGTAAAAAAATATGTTTTTAGGGTTTTCCTTGTTGTAATTAGTTCAGAATTGTCAAAAAATGACAACTCAAAATTGCACGAAAATTCACCCCTTACGAAAGTTTGAAAACTCGCAAATTAAAAAACTGTTTCAAAAGTTGATTTTTATGCTGGAAATATATTTCTAGAAGTAAAAAAGTTAGTGTTAAGGGTTTCCCTTGTTGTAATTAGTTCAGAATTGTAAAAAAATGACAACTCAAAATTGCACGAAAATTCACCCGTACAAAATTTTGAAAATTCGCAAATAAAAAAAATTGCTTCAAAATTTGTTTTTTATGCATTAAATATGTTTCTAGTTGTAAAAAAGTAAGTTTTTAGGGTTTCCCTTGTGGTAATTAGTTCAGAATTGTCAAAAAATGACTACTCAAAATTGCACGAAAATTCACCCGTACAAAATTTTGAAAATTCGCAAATCAAAAAACTGTTTCAAAAGTTTTTTTTTATGCATGAAATAGTTTCTAGATGTAAAAAATTAAGTGTTTAGGGTTTCCCTTGTTGTAATCAGTTAAAAATTGTCAAGAAATGACGGCTCGAAATTGCACAAAAATTTACCAGTACAAAATTTTGAAAATTCACAAATCAAAAAAATGTTTCAAAAGTTGATTTTTATGCTGGAAATAAGTTTCTAGATTTAAAAAAAATAATTGCTTAGGGTTTCCATTGTTGTAATTAGTTCAGAAATGTCAAAAAATAACAACTCAAAATGGCACGAAAATTCACCCCTTACAAAATTTTGAAAATTTGCAAATTAAAAAACTGTTTCAAAAGTTGATTTTTATGCTGGAAATATGTTTCTAGATGCAGAAAATTAAGTGTTTAGGGTTTCCTTGTTGTAATTAGATCAGAATTGAAAAAAATGACAGGTCGAAATTGCACGAAAATTCACCGGTACAAGATTTTGAAAATTTGCAAATTAAAAAACTGTTGATTTTTATGCTTGAAATATGTTTCTATAGTAAAAAATTAAATTTTTAGGGTTTCCCTTGTTGTTATTAGTTCAGAATTGTCAAAAAATGACAACTCAAAATTGCACGAAAATTCACCCGTACAAAATTTAGAAAATTCGCAAATCAAAAAACTGTTTCCAAAGTTGTTTTTTATGCATGAAATATGTGTCTAGTTGTGAAAAAGTAAGTGTTTAGGGTTTCCCTTTTTGTAATTAGTTCAGAATTGTCAAAAAATGACAACTCAAAATTTCCCGAAAATTCACCCGTACAAAATTTAGAAAATTAGCAAATCAAAAAACTGTTTAAAAAGTTGTTTTTTATGCAAGAAATATGTTCCTAGATTCAAAAAAGTAAGTGTTTAGAGTTTCCCTTATTGTAATTAGTTCAGAATTGTAAAAAAATGTCAACTCAAAATTGCATGAAAATTCACCCGTACAAAATTTTGAAAATTTGCAAATAAAAAAATTGCTTGTTGGTCCCGGTTTATCAGAGTGTATAACGTTACGCAGCGGAAATATTGAACTTATAAGTCTAACTTGCACTCTGTCCTGCTGGTTGCTCAGCTGACTGGCTGACTGGCTGGTCAGCTGATAGCTCAACACTTAGAATATTTTAAGCCTAGTTTGCACAGTTATCAGTTTTCAGATATACACCAGCACTTGAGTGCTGGGTTTCAAATACAAATTTAAATACTGAAAGCAGATAAAGGCAAAGGATTTTTATAGTGGTTCGATCAACTGATCTACGTCCACTCTCCAGTCGACTCACTGGAAATTCACTATAAGAGTAATCCGGTACAAAGTTCCTACGATCTATCTCCAGCTGGTAAATGCCCCGTCTACCAGTCCACTGGATCAACCGCTCCCGGTCCTTGTCCTTCTTCAACTCTCGTCAGATGGATGGAGTGCGAGCACGTCACTTCAACCTCCTCCTCTGACTGGTTGGGTGTTGAGTTCTCCCAAGAACGTAAATCCTCTACGGCAAACTGCCCGTAATAACTCAAGAGCTGGCTGGCTCTAGAGCTGCTATGTTCTTCCTCAGAAAGAGAAAGAACACCAAGTGAGGTCTAAACTTACAAGCAGGAAGCTTGAAGTCTCGTGTTTGAAAGATATCAACACACGGAAAAGCTTTAAAGAAAGCCTCGAAAGATGCTTGCTTGCTTGCAATGAATGTTCGTTCTTTCGGTAGTTGGAGAGTATTGAATGTTCAGGATGCAAGCGTCTTAAATGTTGGTGATTCCAACCTATTTATAGACGCAGGATCTCATTTAAAATTCTAGCCGTTTGGACACATCCGGAATGGGTCTCTGTCCTCGGATGTACTTCAGACGGCGGCAGGTAGGAATTTCAGGAAAACGCCATACCTGTGTCTGCTTTTTCTGACACAGACCTCTTTGTGTCAGAACGACATTATTTCGTCAGTACGAGGAATCGCAACTGGTGTCTAGAACTGATAGACTTTAAGGTATCCTTCCTTAAAGTCATACTTTGTCAGTTTATTCCTCAGACGAATCTTCTTTTTGTCTCTAAGACTCTGGGAGAGCGAATCTTCAATTCTGCTGGTAACCTCCGACTGGTAGAACATACTGGTGATCTTGTGCTGGCAGTCTCTGCTGGTGACTTAGCGCTTGCACAATCTTAGTCTACCAATTTGTCTGGATGTTAACTCTTGGAATCTCCCATGACTGGTGGCTTCATCGCTGGTGAATAGTGTCAGCCAGAACACGTATTCTGCTGGTAGGATTTGTCAGCCTCCTGCTGGTGAAATCCTTCCAACTGGTGAACAGTAGCCAGTCATTAGCTCTTGACTCCACGCTGAAGAACAGTGTCAGCATGGGTCTGTCAGTCGTCTGCTGGTGAAATCCTTCACCAGGTAAGAGATTCTCATGCTGATGAACAGTGTCAGCATGAGTCTTGATCAGCTACGACTTACAACTCAAAAGACCTAAACAGGACTTTACATTTTGAGAACTAGAGCTATCTAGAGACAACACTGACGCTGGTTGGACTTAGGATTTGATGCACCAAAACTATGATCTAGACAACAAAATCACAACATTTCTATGAGTGCTTCTAGTTCTATAATCTAACAAGTAAGCTACTGAGGGAAAGGAAACTTAGCTAAATTTCCCAACAATTTCCCCCTTTTTGGTGCGATCAAAGCCTAACCAGCGAGCACTCAGCTGATGAGGAAAGTTACAAAGTATTTCAGGGTTTTTACAAATAAACCTCTCAGATCTAAACCCATGAAACTACTTCCTCACATCAGCTCTAACCTAAGGATCTTCCCCCTCAAACTGGGAGAGATATTGCTCGATTAAATTATGAAGTAAGAATCTGAGCCAGGTTAGAATTAAAAAATATCAAATGGAGTGCTGGTGCTGATTACACAAACTGTGTAAGTTCAGCTGGTAAGTAAAAATCAGTAGACATTAGTTGGACAATGAGAAATTGTCGTCAACCCGTCAGTAATCAATCCATTAATGATGTGAAATTACAAGTACAGGAAGGACAACTGACTAGTCTAGACTGGTACAAAATTACTTACACACAAAAGAATGAAGAGTACAAGACCTATGGCTGAGATGAGGATCCAGGTGATTGACTGCGATTTGCTAAATTCCTCAAGATCTCTGTAAGAGCCGCCATATCTTGTTCCCTCTTCAAATGCTCCTCAGCAGCAATGCGACGCTCTTCTGCAGCAAGCCGAGCCCTTTCCTCCTCAGCGACTGCTCGCGCCCTTTCCCCCTCTTGGATCCGCACCAAAAAGGAGTTCACCCCAGAGGTGAAGGCCTCCATTTGTTGCGCCATCTCTGCTCGGAAGGAGGAAAAGCGCTGGTCCATCCTGGCATCAATGAGAGCAACCAGTTGCGCAGGCGGATGGACCTCGGAGGGAGGCTCTGCTGACAGCGCCAGAGAAGTAGAGAGCACATCAGATGAGGCCTCAGCCATCTCAGTGTCAGCTCCAGTTGGCCTCTCCACTACTGGCTCTGCAGCGGCTGATGCTTCTGCTGGGACTGCAGCGGCTGCTGGAGCATCTGCTGGTACTGCTGTTGCTGCTGCTGCTGACTCCTCTTCTGCGGCTGACTCCTCCACCAGCATCTCAGCTAATGCTGGCGGGAATTCGGAAACGGTGGGTGTATCAACTTCCACCACCTGCCAGTCGATGTGTTCAAGGGATACAACATTGGGAACACCAGCGACTGCAGTGGTCAGCCACCAAGGGTGGGATGGATCCTCCTCCACCACATGATCAATCAGCAATGCAGTGGCCGCCATGTCGAACAAGATGCCAAAGTATGGGAGGATCGTCGGGAGAGCTACCAGTATCTCAATGCGTCTGAGCGCGTATATCATCTGGTAGCCACGGCTGGATCGGTGGAACTGGAGAAAAGGTATGGCGATTTTCCTTGGTCGCGGAAGGCCGGAGCTACCAGTCAGCCTGCGGTATGTAGCAATTTTCTCCATACGGCGCTTGATCCGCCTGACCGACAGCTGCTGGGGGCTATCAGCATCTGTATCCATGAAGGAGTTAGCCCACTCCTCTTCCGCACGCCAGTAACCCAATCCAAGCCTGGCATAAAGAACCGCCCTCTTCTCCACCGTCAGCTGGCGGTGGCACCGGTTGAAAATTTTCCACCGCCGGAGCTCCAGGAAGAGATCCGCGTTCTCCCTCCACAAATCCTGGAAGTCGTCGAATAACTCCTCATCGACGACGTCCTCCACTTCTACTGAGATATTCGTAGCATACTCGTACAGAGTACGATTGAAGTACTCTACTGGCTGCAACGGCAAGCACCAGTCATATATCCTCATGGCGTAGACTGACTGGTGGGGAAGGCCGCTGGTGGGGATGATATGGAACATGGAGAATTCTGGCACCCTTGAGTTGTAGAATGCCAGTTCCCCGCGACGCTCCCACCTATGGACTCCTGTCACTTGCGCCTCGTAGGTCTCCTCATCAATCTGATGGTAATGGTGGACACCCAGCATATAAGGTTGCCTGTGACGGGGCTCTGCACGTGCTGGTGTCGAGGAGGATGCCGCTGGTCGCCCGGATGTGGATGTCGAAGCATCTGAGGAACGGGGGCGACTGGCACGAGCTTTAAGCTCAGCCTCGAAATCGGGAAATAAATCCTTGGGCTCCATCCTCTGGATAGTAGAGCGCTGGACTACTGGTGGCTGCTCCTCATCTTCAAGATTGATCATTGGAGCCTTGTCAGCAGCCTTGCCACCAGTTTCTACCTCCATCTCAGTGGCTTGCTCCTCCACCACTACCTTCTCCTGATCCTCAGAAGAATCCGCCAGTTTTACCGGGATGGTCGCCCGTTCTTCTACTCCTCCGCTGGCTTCCCCTTGCGCAGTCAGCGGGTCTTCCGCAGCTCCTCCACTGGCTTCCCCTTGCGCAGCCAGTGGGACTTCTTCATCACCTCCACCACCCCCTTGCGTGGGTGGAGGGACTTCAGCCACTTCCTCTTCCTTGTAATCATCAACCAGATTGAATACCTCTTCGTCAGTGCCCAGCACCACCAGGTGTTCAAATGTCTCTTCAGAAAGGAGCTCGCCTTGCGGTGCTGGTGCGGATCGGCTGGCACTCGGAATTTCATGGGCTTTCCCTTTGCCCCTGGTCGCCAGCCTCAGTTGCTCCTCTATTTCCTCCTGGCGCCTGGCCTCAGTCTCAGCCTTGATCTGAGCAAAGCGCTCATCCCTGGCCGCCAGCTCCGCCTCTCTCTTCTGCTTCGCCAGCAGAGCCCGGAGCCTTGACTTGGCCTGCTTCTTCCTCACCAAGGAAGCACTCCTTGCCCTCTTGGCTTGCTCCTCATCCTTCTGCGCCTTGGTCATGACTCGCTTGCGCTTGCGAGTCATCTTCTCCAGCGTCTCCTCCTCAGTCAGCCCTAGTAAGTTCTTCTTGACTGGGATGGAGATTTTCCCAGATTCTGGATTGTATGCCACGGCTTGCGGGGGCTGCTGGTGCTGAGAGGTCTTCGCCTTCTTGCGGGAGGGCTTCTTGGTGACTGGCGCCTGCATAACTGGTTGAGGGCGACTGCCAGAAGCCTCCACTTCCGCCTCCTCCATTTGGGTAAAAAGAGACTCAGTCTCCATCTTCCTTTTCAACTCGCCCCTTGCCTCCTCCGTCAGCGGCTGTGCCATGACTGGCACCTGTTCCCCCTTATCCTCCTCTTCTTCCTCCGAAACAACCGTGGCTGGGTCGACTGCTGTCTTTCCCTTCAGCCTCCGCGGCTTATGGTAGTCAGGGCGGGGCAGCTTTGCCTGCTCCTTGGTGGGCGGAATGAAATCCGAACTCACCAGTTGCTCCCCCTGGTCCACTCCATCTCCAATCTCCATCTCCAAAATATGGCTGATCCGCAGCCCAAAGGATACGGAGTGAGTGAACGTCCCATCAATTGGAATGTTGATGTTGCGATCAACATTCTCCAGCAGTCTCCCGAAAAAGAACTCGGCCCAGTTCCCTTCCACTCCATCCACCAGCGCGCACATCATGGAGAATTTGCGCAGGCTCAACTCAGCATATGAGCCAACTTCGCACTGCAGCATCCTGACGACGATGTCGCACACCATCTGCCACCAGTCGTCCATCTCCGACTTCCGCATTCCAGTGAGAAAACTCGTCACCCCCTCCCTCTTCCACTGAGCCCACCGCCTCCTGAACTCCTCTACATTGTTGTGGAAGTAGGTGGCTATCTCCATTCCCTCGTTCCTCAATCCGAACAAGTCGGCGAGGTATTCGGCGCTGACAGTGATCAGATGGCCGAAGACGGAAGTGGTGAAGGACTTCCTCCCGTCAGCAATCACGGCCCGTGCATAGAACTCCGCCACCATATGCAGATGGAAGGTCTCGGGCCTTGCCGTCAGATATTGTCGAAGGCCTTCCCGGTCGATCATCTCGATCAACTCCGCTCCAAAATTCTTGCGCGCCAGCTTCTCGTTCAGAATTTTTTCTTTCTGAACTTGCGCCGCCCTGATTTGCGCGTTCGAGAGTTGAGCCCTGGTCGCTGGTTTGTTCAACTGAACCAGGCGGGCGAATGGAAGTGTGTAGTCTATATCGTCCATCTGTGTGATGCCAGTGTAAGTCGGCATGTGTGCCTCTGCAACAGGTAAGTCTGGTGAACCAGACGAAGAAGATGTAGATGGTGGGTTGACATCTGGTTGTCGGGAAGATGAAGCCATAATTTCAGAAGAAATCTTAAGAAAAGCTTGAGAGAGTAGGGTTTCTGAAATTGAATGATCGTAAAAGGTTTTTCCGTCGAAAGGCATCGGGTATTTATACCCAAGTCCATGCAGGATCAGACGATCAAGATTGACGCTCAGCAAGCGGGGATCGACGATCATCAGCAGGCCCGGTTCCCTGTGCGACGTGCGCGGTCGTGCTGACGTGGGCTACGTCGTGTAGCTGACGTGGCGCTCAGCGATTGGTGGCAACCAAACGTCGGACTGCGCAGACACTGTGCGCATTAAATGTGGCATTAAATGCCGCATTAAATTCTGAGGGCTGTACACGCTACTTGGATTTGAACAATCCCGCCTTTTCTGAGACAGCTGGCAAGACTGGTCATCAGTAGCACATACCAGTTGCATACTTCCCCCTAACTGGTTGGCCTCTTCATCAGTTAGCAACTGATACCACTTGCTGATAGTACTTGCTGCTGGCAAACTTCCATCAGTTATCAGCTGGCAACTGGAAAGATGAAAAATTGAGCGCTTGGACTCAATTTTATTCCGCATAATCTTCTCTTCTCTTGGAATTGGGAGCTGGGACCCAATTTCGCTTCAACTGATGGCCTATGCTGGCAAGATTCCGCCAGTAGACACCACTTAGATAGAGATACCACTTAAATAAAAACAACTAAGAGCTTGGACTTAGTCGTAATCAGCGTCCTCCAGAAGATCAAGAACAGAATAAGAGCTGGGACTCATTCTTCCTCATCATTGGGGCTCACATCAATCTCCATAAGACCGAGTTTGATGCACAACTCCTTGAATCTTGCTTCTGGCAGTGGCTTGGTGAAGATGTCAGCCAGTTGATCTTCAGTTCTGATATAGTCCACGCTGACATCCTTCTTCTCGACATGATCACGAATGAAGTGATGTCGAATATCTATGTGCTTGGTTCTGGAGTGATGAACCGGATTCTTCGTGATGCACATAGCACTGTTGTTGTCGCAATAGATTGGAACACAGCCAGTGTCCACTTCATAATCCTCCAGTTGTTGCTTGAT